>JAODUP010000497.1:155000-307316 GCA_025642065.1 Paralvinella palmiformis
TGGAAAACTATTTTGAAATTAGTACATACTGATGTCAAACGTTCTGCTGATATCAATTTTATGTTATTTGTTTTATCATTAACGGTTAAAATACCAAAATGAATCCTAGGTTTCGTGTGCTTACGTTGACTCTCGCGTGATGGCGCCATTTTGGGTTGACATCATTGGAATCAAACGAAGTCGGCGTTTTCTAGCCTGGTGTAAAAATAAAAATAATATGGTCCTTTTAGTGCCATTTGGGTATCAAAAAACTAGTTTTACCACGGTATCTATTCTTGGGGTTTATTAAGATCAAGCTAAGCAGAGAGTAAATAGTGTGAAATTAAAACACCGGAAAGTAAACAGACACAGCCGTGACCTCGGCTCAAGTAACCCTGAGTTCAGATCACTTTGTAGACAAACACAAATGTCAAAAAAAGGGTTAAACATTTCCACTTTATAACACAGATGTAAGGAATGTAGTAACCTTCACCTGTATTTTGTAGGCCATTGGGTGTTTCCTCAGTGACTGTATGTAGTACAGTCCACAGACTGTGTGATGCATAACAAAAACGTCCATTGTCATATACATGTAACCCAGTCCAAATATTTGGAAGTAATCACTTTCCTATATCCTAGAACCTTTAACAAAGGTGTGTCATCAGTATGGAAAGATGTGAATAACCAGCAACTTGCTAACACATATAATTGTAACTTTAGATTGCATTTAAATATAATAATAATAATAATAATAACAACAACAAATTTAATAGCTGTAATTTAATAGTTTATATCTTAAAGTTTCATCGAACAACCTAAATAAAACCTTATATATAAATTCCATATACATATGATGCAGTGAAGTAGATAATACACATAACAAATTTAAAAAAAAATGTATTTTCATCCATCTAGCACAAGAGCTAGAACAAACAGTAAAACAAGAATTTATTAACTAATTTTGTAATTGAGTTTATCAGAACATCCTGACATTCTTTCACAAGCCGTGTAGACATAATATAAGGTCAACTGAACAGAAAGCATTCGATTACCCTTTTGGCGAATGTCAGATGCTCTAAAGTATCCATCATGGATATGCAAGTTTCTTCTACCAATACTTCATCCCGTGATAATGTGCCGGAAAAAAACCCCCATTATGTATACAGTCAAACCTGCTCTTAACGCCCCTTATCTGGAAGCGCCACCTGCCCTTAAACGCCACCTTTCCAAAGTCTCGATGCAAGTCCCATTCAAACTGACCTGTCTAGAGCCGACACCTGCCCGACGCAGCCAAACGCCATAGTGTCAGGGTCCCCGGCCATCAATATTACCTGTCCAGCAAATGCCAGTTGCGATAATTTGATTGAGGATTTATTAGCATGATTGATCGCTGATTGTGATTGGCCGAACATCACCAACATATTGCCCAATGATAACTCTTCCCCAGTTATATCTCCTGCGGTGTATGACGTTTTGTGCTGACGGTGTCTTGGCTAGTGCTATTTGCATTGTAACGTAATTTTCAGCACACCTTCAGTAAATGTAATTGTCACTTGAGCAGCTCTAGTTAAAGCTATGCAAACTGACATTTAGTTACATTAAGGGAATTGTGTAAATAGATTCATGTCGGACAATCGCTTCCACTTCGCTTGGATGTCACCCTAGAAAATCTGTAAGCAACTTAAAACTGATAAAGGCGTTATTTTACAACTGTAGTTGCAATCTCTACAAATATGTTGGATATAAATTGCCAAGAAATTTCTTAATTAACCACATTCTACTTTTGATCTTCCAACGTGCGCTCTATTCCGGTGGCTAATACCAGAGAAGAAAATCATCTTCTGAAAACAATTGCTTCTGTAAATAGTAATCATTGTTATTGTTAATAAGGAAATTAATAGACAGCATGGAAGACACGGACACACCCCTAGTCAAATTGGCACCTCTTGGATGTCACCCCCACCTGAACTGGTGACAGTTCATCAAACGCATAACTTGCACACTGATGAAACTTTATTATCTTCTGGATCTACACTGGCTAAACATGTCATACCCGAAACAATTTGAAATTATGTATGCAAATTATGGTATCTGCATCCCTGTGACAATCCCAGAGATCAACAGATGATCTCGGTTAGTAGCGAGAGGGTCAACAAATTCAAACGAAGAAATCTGAAGCTTTCTGAATGTCTTCCTTAGTTGGGTGTAACCGGTACATAATAGCTTTACGAACATTTATTCCACCAGATACAAAAGTCAGTTGATAGTTTTCGAAGACCTGAAAACGCAAATCAGATTCAAAGAATCACTAAGAATATTACCGACTCGCCCATGTTTTGTCAGTTCGAGCTGTATGATCGAATGAATATCCAGCTGAGGTCACATGACCAACAATTTCTGATCCGAAGCATTACTAGTCAGCCAGGTTTCCGGAATACGAACAGCACCGAGATCCATATCCTTAAAAACTTGAGATACCTCGTTACATTTATTCCATGGAGTGACAATTTATTAGACCAATACTTATATATTCTACATGTTCCATTAGATGGCATTGTTGGTACAGTGACCAAATTACTTGCATTAGACACTATCTACTTTGGATCTTCCGCACAACCTGGCCGCATCGATAAACAGATGGCCTAACAACGGCCGTGGGGTCATAAGACAGGTAACTGATGTCTACTAGAATTCATTATTTAGAAATATAAGTATAACTATATGTGAGAATAGGGGTAGGGTTAGTTTTGTGGCCACACAACAACTACCGACCATTTATATCCTTAGCCAAAAAAAAACTGGGTTCTTAGCGTAAACACCGGAGTGAGCGAGAATATAGTACTTGAACTAATCGTATAAAATAAAATAACAAAAATAGAATATAATCAAAGCTAATCAATTAAATTCAATTAGAAATTAGCTCTATAGTATATAATACATAATGTATACCAGTTTCACTAGTGAAACCTATCTAATAGCTGATCTATCTGAGAAATATTCCGGTACCATAGCGTTGAAATCCGTTCATAATTCCCGGCATATATATATATATATATATATATATATATATGTGTGTGTGTGTGTGTGTGTGTGTGTGTGTGTGCGTGTCGTGCGTGTGTCTCTCTTTCTTTGTGTGTGTGTGTTTGTCTCTCTCTCTCTCTCTCTCTCTCTCTCTCTCTCTCTGTTGTGTGTGTGTGTGTGTGTGTGTGTGTGTGTGTGTGTGTGTGTGTGTGTCAGACAAGATTTCTAGGATGAGGCAAGCACCAGCACACATGATTAAAATAATCTGAATTTTGATTAGATTTATTTTATATAATTTCTCTATTATAATTATTTTACTTACAAGCTGACAAATCATCGCTCAATTTATTGAGGTTCATATCTATGTGACTGTGAATTTCAACTGCTGTAGTTCACGTGTGATGGGGGCGCCTCCGTAGTCCAGCGGTAGCGTGTTGGACCACAGATCAGTACCACCCGTGTTCGAATCTCGGCGTGGGCATATCTGAATGTTGTTTCATCTTTGACTTCTCTTCATTAGCTTTGGAGGTCGCACGGCTCATTTAGCCTACCATATGCACAAACGTGGCGGTAAAACTTCAATCATCATCTTTGTGTGTGATGGCTATTTTTGGCATCTACATGAACATCATCCTTGGGTAGACTCGAGATTATCAGAAAAACATTAACGGCCAACTATTGTTCATGATAATATTAGAATATTAAATGTAAATTTGTTTTATTGCGCAATTTCCATCTGAACATTAAAAAAAAGCCATCAGATAGCCATCATTACAATTTTTGTCGTATGACCCGAGTTTATTACAAAATACTCAATAATTGTTGAAAGTCATATATATAGGTCATTTGGTGTACTTACAGAAAGAGGTAGGGGACAAACAAATAAGTACACTGACCACACATTGAACGTTTTGCAAATTTATGCAAATTATGCTAATTAGTATTCAACTCATTCTCTGATTTGTCGGATATTTCAATCTGTCAGTTTTTACAAAAATCTAGATACGGTACCTAATTTTACATAGAATAATCGACCTCAATCTATCGGGCAGATTGATTTATGCTAATGAACCGACGAATTTGTCCGTTAGCTGGTTAGCTAGACCGGGGCGGGGGGCGGGGGGCGGGGGGTAATTTATGTGTTATCAATTAAAGCGTAAATACAGAAAACCTAATTATATACTGCTTCATATTGTTTGTTCGTTGCTGTTTTGATACTAGCAGTTCGACGGTTTGTTGTGAAGCTGGAACTTAAAGATGTCGATTCCCAGAGGAATCATATTCAGGAGCATTCCCTTTTTTTTCTCTCGCGTTTCACTTTGAGGTCCAACTTTTACTTTGTTTCCGTTGTAGAGTCGGACGCAAGACGATTCTTTTTTTATCCGGAATAAAGCCGATTTGAATTTATCGGCAGGAACCTGTGTAAATCTGTACCCTCAGAACGTGACAAACGATCGACACCAATACGGTGAGGCATTTTGTTGGGCCGCGGTTAATCTCACAAAAACAGAATCGTTCGGTAATAGACAAAATGGCTGAGATATTAACGCGCCACAGCAACAATGACCCGAGTCAGTCTGGAGAAGGCTACAGGATCTTTGGCTCGAGTGACGTCAGAGCGCTTGACCTTTCTCTTTCCCGCCTTCGAACCTGGAGTCCGGTGCAGCCGTAATGGCGGCCCTCCAGTAATTTGGATTATTATTTCCTTGTATCTATGATATCAGGTATAGTTAGTGATTAGTAATGTGCAATGTTTGGTTACTGTTATAATGACTACACATTTAAGTAATATTAACTGAGGGTGAAGTGTCTCTTTAAGAGAATGCTAACATTCATTAAGTCAAGGCCAACAATTTCATAGCTCTAAATAGTAAGGGTGTTTTATTAAATGTACATCATTAACGTTTATTATTATTATTATTATTATTATTACTGTTGTTGCTGTTAAATACAATTCCCCACTCACCACCTATCATATGGCTTTGTATAACACAAAGGCCGTTAAATCACTACAATTAGTTCTTGAAGTTTTGTTATTAACCACTTAGAACAAATTAGCCTGTCTGTTATCAATATTTTGATAACATAGCCTGACGCCAGAAAGGAAAATTATGGTTTAAATGTGGCATAAAGCCAAGAAATACCAAACAAAAACAAAATACTGGTTACTTCTGATAGCGGGTCTAAATCATCAAGATTAGGCTGCAACATTTTACGTTTATTTCACAGAAAAACTATTATTACAGGAATAACGTACATGGTCTGCTAGTGAAGAGCTTACGCGTAGCCATTTATGGCGCAGGCCATCAACGTCTATAAATCAAGGACACAGCTGTATATCACAAAACTCCCATCTAACCGAGGAATCAGTTGTGTAACACCATGGACCAGTCTCCCCGTTTAGCAATGGATTCCTACAGTAATTAGCTGCATTAGAAACGGTCGCGTCTGGAAAATAGCTGTTTAAGGCATAGATGTGAATGTGAGGCGTGAAGGAATCCCATCGTTGACAGGTTAATCCATTTGTTGTCTTGGATACAGTACCATTATATTCGTTGCCTTGCACTGTCAGTTTACAATCT
Source organism: Paralvinella palmiformis (assembly GCA_025642065.1). Lineage (NCBI taxonomy): Eukaryota > Metazoa > Annelida > Polychaeta > Terebellida > Alvinellidae > Paralvinella > Paralvinella palmiformis. The sequence continues at coordinate 160,583 of JAODUP010000497.1, forward strand.
GTCAAGAATGAAACATCCTCATTATCATATTCACCTTCAACAACAACAACACCACCACCAACAACAACAACAATATCATCCTCACCATAATTAGCTGCTGGTAGATCTATCTGATAAATAAATATGTATTCTAACTCAATATAACTGACAAAACATAACAGTGCAGTTTTGAATGTATATATATATATATATATATATATATTGCTTTAAAACCTTTCCCTTTATTTGTTTGGTGTATAAGTTAGCGTGTAATTAAATTATCAGCAGGAGAGAACATCACATAATATACATCAAAGCGAACCAGCGCAAGTTTGCTTTCTTCCATAAATTACAAGCTAACGATTACAGAAATAGCGACAGTTTAGTAAACCGATCATCTCCAGCTTACTTCTGTCCCCACAAATAGTTGATCTTGTCTACAGTTACAGGTAGGGTCGATATAGCCCACTGTTGTTGTTGTTTTTGGGGTGATCATACAACAATGATTTCTTGTATTTCAATTATCATTATTTGGATTTTATTTACCGACGGAGTACTGTGAGGGAGAACTATTGATACCTTGATCGCAGTTAGGTCCCGTTTTCATGACGAGACACGACTCGCAGAGCTGGCCTTTATATCCAGGTGAGCACTGACATGTGAAGTTATTGATTCCATCGATGCAGGTGGATCCATGAAGGCAGCCACTTTGTTGGCATTCGTCAATATCTGGAGATAGAAGACAAACAAAGCAATCAACACAAGGAATCCCAATTGTGCCTAATAACTCAAGGAGGTTATCTTTCAATATTCTGTTCCATATACTCCATAATACCGTTAACATTTAAGACAATTACCAAACGTACAGACGTATGGACATCCGTCCGTCCGTCCGTCCGTCCGTACATTACATCCACCCATCCGTCCATCCATCCATCTATCATATATATATATATATATATATATATATATATATATATATATTGTGTGTGTGTGTGTGTGTGTGTGTGTGTGTGTGTGTGTGTGTGTGTGTGTGTGTGTGTGTGTGTGTGTGTGTGTGTGTGTACGTGCGTGCGTGCGTGTTATCCCCAATTGGTTATGTTGTTATATAATGAAAAATAATAATAAAATAATGGAAATAGGATTCAATAACAAATAGGTATTATTAAAACACACATAACAAGACTGATACGAAGGCATACGTCCTTGACTAAATTATAACAACGTTTGTGACTTGATTAAAATGTTAGCTTATTCACAGTATCATGTTCAACCGCAAAATAACATTATATTTATGGATATTAAAGGTAAACCGATGTGAAATAGCTCACTGTTGATATTTGACGGACTGCATTGTTTAAACTAGATGGTTGATTGATTGGGAAATTTAGAAATATCTCTAATGGCAATTTATTAGCTTATATTCATACTAGCAGTCACATGTTTGTTTTGTTAACTGGCGGAATTATCATTGACAGCAGAAGCCATGATGTCATGACAGCCTTAGGATATTCAATGAGCTGCTTAATGGCAGAACTGTACACATAATCCGGACTCGTTCTGCCATTTCTGGTCATCAGATGATAGCATTCATATCCATACATTAGGAATAGCACAGCCAACAACGTAACCTGACCACTTAGCTTAATCCGGGACTACGCATATCTATTTTCTTTATAATGCACTAAGTAACAGTATTATGTTTGTTGATATGCTACCCAATGCCTTGGGCTATACTGTAATAATGTATTATCATTCAAACTCCAACATATTACACTCAGTTGTTTCCGTGAAGTGTCGATCACAGATTGTTAGATTCAAGATTGAAGCATCACTGTTTAATGATCAATGACTAAAAGTTGCAAACATCTTTTAATTAGCTATATATATATATATTACACCAGAAGTGTTTGTAAAACAATATTCAGCTTAGAAGTATATTTGCAAATTATTGTTAAAATGTCTTACTACCTATTGCTGAATTATTATTATTATTATTATTATTATTATTATTATTATTATTATTATTATTATTATTATTACTACTACTACTACTACCACCACCACCAATACTACTCTTACTACTATAGTTGGAGTTTGAAATTGAAATTTTCACTAAGCAAACCTTTATAGTGTTTTGTGGTTTTGGAAGTTTGAAGACTAACTAATCAGATAGTTGAAAATAATTCTAGTTTGTGTTGTTGAAATTTAAAGTGGCATATATTTTTGTAAGCATACTTTGAGCTATAAATTATACTGATACTAACTGGTAAGCAGTACTATAAGCAAACAATCTTTGAGTTATGATATCAAGATTGAGGTATCTGTCTTATTTTTGTTATTATATATATTTGTTTTCTTTCTTGCATCCGTGACTAATAATCCGACTGAATATCAGGTAACCAACGAACCCATTATTTTTTTTTAATTGTTTATCTCAAAATGTAAGAATGCTAAAGGCGTGAAACTTTACAGGGTCAATTTGGATGTTTAGAAATGTTCAATGTCTTGTGTGACCCACCCTCCTCTGATGGCGGCTCGAAGAGTTTCCACGCAGCGGCTGGTACTACCTGTTAAAGTTCTGAGAGTATCTGGTGATATATCTACCCAAACAGTCGTGAAAGTCTGGCTTAGTTCCTCGACTTTGGTGACTTAATGTGTCTGGTTGATGATTAAGGTCAGTTATTTTGACTTACAAGCATACACTCAAATTCCTTAAAGTGGAAGAAATTCGTCAGTATGCTGGCTCTCTGAAACTTTGGAATGTTATTATTGTATATAGATTTGTTCCGGAACAATCCTCTTACGAATGGTAACATAATATATTATCCAGGATACCCCTGTACTTGTCCTGATTGAGATTGCACTTTTTCTACCTACAAGGAATACTCCTCCAAACGTGATGTCACCACCTCTTATCTTCATCTCGGTATTATATCATCTGCAGGCTCTGATGCGGCCATCTTGACAATACACCTGGAATCTGGTCTCATCATTGAAAACAAGGTTATTCTAATGATGATGCTTCTGTTAGAATTTCATTACCTTTGGAGGTAGCTCGGTCCATTTAGCCTGCCATCTGCACAAAAGTGGCCATAAAACATCAATCATCATCATCATCATCATCATCATCTGTTAGAAGTGATTACTGAGCTGCTGTAGGTATCGCCCATGACGTCATTATTGTAGTAGATATATCCTTCGGCGACTATTACTGCGATAACGAGTCACGATCAAAAGGTCACGTGCTAGCTTTCTGGATATAAGTTTATTTGTGGCATTCTGCCTCATGGTTCTCAAGTTACGAATGAACTTATAACTACTAGTGCATAACCGGATTAACAAACTGTCTTGTCTTCTTAGGGATCTTCATTGGTTTGATTAGAGTAGGCACACCCACCAGCAGCTTTCTATTCAAGATGGTGCAGCCCTTAGCGTTGTCCAGCTTGTCGGTTCGAATCCACCTCGTACCTGTGTTCGTGGGAATTGTTTACCTCGGCAGATGTTCTTCTTCAGACATATATCCAGGATGTAATCAGCGGGGAGGCTAAACTATTTAAATCAATCCAACTCAACAATTCCAGAATATAACCACACCGTCATATATTGTTATACAATGAGAATCTGTTAATCCGACAAGGTTTGTCACATGATAATATGTCAGATATACGCGAATGTCGGAATATCGAGTCTTTAACGCCCCCCATAATTTTTAATATTCAGTGGAGACGGCAGCGCCATTTAACCCACGATGTTGTGAGCCGAGAAATTAATCTCTGGAAAAGTTTCGACCTCTTGCGGGGTTCGAACCTGAGACCGTTGGCACTAAGTGCCGGAATGGCATTGAAGCAATTTTAATGTTTGCTAATTACAGACATTATAAAGAAATACTCGTGTCACTTTGTCCATCAGATTAACTCATGATCTGCTCATTTGATAGATCACACATTTGTGTTTGTAATTAGTCATGAATAATTATGATTGGCTATGAGATAGCCACAGGCAATTAAAGCATCGTGTGTCGGTATGTATGGTCAAGGACGGTTGTAATTGGTTACGATATAGCAAATATCGCGGGTGGGCAGGTTAATTAACCATTACTGACAACATGTCGGTGTGTCTTGCATCACTGAACTAGCGGAAATATTTGGCAACATTTTCGGGTTGTTGGATTATTGAACTCATTTTACATATATTGAAATGTCACATTCTACTGGCGAAACGAAGTGTAGGAGTCGGAACGCGGAACGCGATTTTTTCGGATTAAAGAGTCAGTTATAATGGAGCTAAATCCGCCACAGACAATAATGTGTCGCACGCATATACTCCACACACACACACGCACATACATACACACACACACGTGCGTGCGCGCGCGCAAAAATTAAGCTGCCAAATAAACAAACCCATACGCTGAGCCAGCATTCACGTGCACACTTGGATGCGTAAATGTGCGCGTGTCTTGCGTGCTCCGGTTGCATGTGTGACCATATACTAAAGTTATGCATACTACTATGCTAGTACATGTATGTAATATACTTCATTTAACTTACCAGTCTCACAATGAACGCCAGTATAGCCTGCTATACAGTGACACAAATATTCAGTTATTTCAATAGAACAAGATGCACCATTTTGACAAGGATTACTACTGCATGGATCTGAAACATCATTGAAACTCATTATTGAACACCTGTTAATATAATAAACGTCTAGACAATTTCTACTAAATATTGTCAGTTGAAAATATTACTGAATATTTGTTAATTTATTAACGTAATGAATTGTCCAATCGTTTCAACTAAATGCTATACTGACTGTAGCTGAGGTTTTCGTAGTATTTATATCCAACCGCCTTCACTACGGAGATAGGGATCTTGCCATTTACCAGTTCACAGCCGTCAAGGTGTCCACTGCCACTGAACATGTTTATGCCGCCACACCCACTGTTCATATTACATCTTATCGCACATTCCATTGCTGACGTATCCATGAATCTTCCAAGGATAGGCAGTGTTGACCTTTTGTCTTTACCTTGCCCTGGAGCAGATATTAAAAGTGTTTCGCTTTTCAGCTTAATTCCAATCGCTGTTCGCCGGATTATGATGAAGCTGCTGGCTATTATTATGATCGAGAAATACTTTGACGGGAGCATCATCTGCAATGATAAGGAAGAGAACGTAAGACGGATGTTGGAATAATCCTTGCGACGAAAGTGGTTAATTATGCATCCCAGGCCCAAAATACGTCATTAATATCCGCTCCACTCCTATACAATGAGCTGCTTCTTACCGATACCTTATTAAGGCTTTCTGCGCATACATCCCAATATAAAGCAGTAGGTTTTGCATAAATTCATCCAGAATAAGATATTTCAGCGAATGGGATGATGAATTCCTGGTTTCGGTCTATTTTCCCATGAAGAGGGATTCGTGAAATGTCTACTTATTATTCTTTCCTTCTTTATGTAGCCGACTTACATCAGTGCTAACGACAATCATTATACGTTCGATGATACAAAAATACAAACTGAGTCAATAGAGGCCATTTTAACTGTAACACCAAATGTTGCCAACAGTCATTTCTGAGAAGCAGGTAAAAACCAATATTTGATGTTTGCGAGTTTATGGATTATATGGATTTGCGTAAGATCACATGGTTTATTTAAGAGAAGATTGCTGGTTAATTGTGTTTATCATTCTGTGTGGATGCTCATTTTGCGTTGTTCTGTTGACATTAACGTTGAGAAAGTGTATTCTTCATTTACCGTCTTACATGGCTGACATTGATTTATTCAAGACATGTTTGTATGAGATACAAATGGCATAGGATGATTTGCTACAGATCTCTACCAAGAGTTTAGTCCCATCATACTTTATACTGTATCTATGTATTAGAATGTTATGCATTGATTTCTGTAATCTAACAAATTGAACAAAACTACTTGGAAATAATTTGAGAACACCTCATGCAATAACTACTTCAATGTTGAACTCAAAATCTAATATTTAGTAGGGTAACCACGTGATCGGATAACATGCATAGCTCGTCGGGGCATGAAGCTGTACAACATGTGTAGATAATATGGCGTGATATCTCCCCATGCTCTAATCAGTTATACTTTTGTTGAAGGACCATCTCTCATGATCCTATTCTGGAACGTACCCCAGATATTTTCGATCACTTTGAGGTCAAGTGTCTGGACTGGTTACTGGATCACCTGAACATCATGTTCATCTAACCAGGTCTGTACATTACGCGCTGTATGCGCTGATGCATTGTCATGTTGGAATATAAATAGGATCATGGTATCCCCAAACATATTCTTAATATAATCCAGAATATTTTGATCCAGAATGTCAATATAATCAATACTTTTCATAGTACCATACACGATGACTAATTCACAAACTCCATGGTAAGAAACACATCCCCATACCATTAAAGAAACAGAACATCTGGTACACCACCGTATTCTAGCACGTGTGTTGTTCGGACCAATGAGTGGTTTCCTTCTGGCGACACTACTAAACCGAGACCCGCTGTGAATCCTTCTCTTGACAGTTGATTGCGAAACAAGTTTGCCTATCTTGTCATTCCACACGCGGTTAACAGTTTCGAAGGACATGAATCGTTGTTGCTTCACAACAGGTTTCAGCATCTTGTCTTCCTGGAATCTGGTCTTCTTTTGACATACAGATTTCTCCCTTCTGATACAACTGCCAGTCTGTATGAACCTTCGCCATATCCTAGAAATGGTTTTCCGGCTGATGTATACTTGTATGGCAATTCGGTTGGCGGTTACTCCAGCACAGCCATAACGTTACTTAATACATTCAAATTATGGTGTCTTTCACTATTGCCATTTGTCTGATGAGCTGTTTCATGGTTATACTGATACAAATTTACGATGGGACAATACTTTTGGTAAGGTTCTGTAAATAATTTCTATTGTACAGAGTTTATTTACCTTGAATGATGCTGGTCATTACCTCATCTAGGGCGTCTCACTTGATATCAGCAAAGGTGTGAAAGAATTCCGTACCGTAAGATATTACTAAAAGGTGACGAGACCAAATTACCTTTTATGTCCGCCTGTCATTAAACTCTATTCACACACTTATTCATCAGCCATTCAATAATCCACCCACTTAGCACATAAATAGATGATCCACTACCAACTCACTCATTACCCACAGTTATTCCTTTTCCATCTCAACCATCAGAACTATTCCTCGCCTGTGCTCATCAATAACACGAAGGACAAGTATTAGAAATGCGCCCTGTTTGAAACAATATTTCCGGAGAATTTCTTTCTGTTCATGATAATTGTTTCTTCAAAAGTCATATTAATTACCTATTAGACAGCATACCCCCTTCAAAATTGTAGTGAAAAATAAATCAATTACGTCTCCTGAATACGTGTTTGAATTCGTGTACGTTAGAAAGTAATCCTGAAAACCAAGATCAGATATTATTGCAGGTAATCGTAACGGAGCTGTAAGTCATAGGACGATTGTGCATTTAGTGATCTGTTCAAATATATTCTAAAATTTCACCTGTTCAATCTTGTTTTCAACGATAAATAATGTTTATCATTGAAATATCGTATTGAATTTTTACAGACATATTTTTGGGAGACCACTGTTTGAGCGCTTTTGAATGGTTCCTGCTAGAAAGGGCACTTTATTAACTTTGCATCATTATTATAACATTATAACTGAATAGCAATTTTGTATATCTATTTTGTTAAATACTTTTATTGTTATTTAATCTTAGTATTAACAGTTCCATTTTATTGTATGTTATAAATATGTACCTTATTATTAATATGATTATTATTAGTATTAAGTTAAAGCGCTTTATCGGCAAATGATAGATTTTTAAAATGATCTCTCATTTATTTATAATTAATACTACATTAAAAAAATAATGCATAATTAATCAAATTTTTTTAAAAATCTTCTTCTGACCTTCAGATATTAATAATTAATTATAATAAATGCTTATCTGTCAAATACATTGTATACTGATATACTTATATAAAATTGTTTCGATGTTTATATCCAGTGGTAGAGACTCCAAAATAGATAGATATTTGATCATTTTACATCAAGTTCTTCTTCCTTTCATTTATTATACCTATAACTACTATGCATCTTGGTGGAGATGCATGTTAGTTGATGTCAGTTTGTAGTCAGTTAACAATAATTTTAAAATGTTAATGGATCGTCATTTGAAGAGTAAGAACTGCTATGTTAATAACAATAATATTTTAATATGAAATTTAATTGAAAACTAGATCAGATATTTCTTTTCTTTAAGTCAATGTAAAGTCATGTTGCATTAATGGAATGGAATAAGACAGCCTCAAAAACGAGAATAAAAGATCATACAGTTTGGTGGATCTAGTATACCCAATATCATCAAATGACTTAAATAATAATAATTGCTTGTAGTTCGGGGAATAATAATAATAATATACAAAATGTATATAGTACCCTATATAACCTGTATATAACCTGTAAGAAATATTCGCATCATAGTTTGATATGAGCTGCTTAAAAACAATTAATTATAGGTTGAGTAACAATAACGTCACTGACTACTATTCTATATTGAGTATTTAATCTTTCTGAATAAGCAAAATTTGCTTTCTTGTTTTGGAGTAAGGCGTTTATTTTGCTCAATCACAACGTTTAGATTTACGCCCTGATTCTCCCGAAAAGTGATAAAGTATCAGAAATGTGCATAAAATAATCTAACCTTGACGCTAGATACCACAGACCCCCCATTAAGAGTAAATTTATAATAACTCTTTGTGTTCAGGTGTTTCTTGATTTATCAAACATTACTCTACGCCAACCAATCTCCATAACATCAGGAATGATATTTATAATTTAGTCAAATGTTGATTAAATCAAATAAGACTAGTTGCTATACATCTAATGAAGGCATTTTATATAGTCATTAATTCTATGCTCATAATTTAAATATTTCACTCTACCATTATCACATTTTTGTTCAGATCCTGTATTACTAATTGGGTGACACTCTAAATAAATAGTCATCCGAGCTATTATTTATAGAAACATGTGTGTCTCAATTTTCCATTTTAGGAACCTTGTTATTTCTAGCATATTTCGAAAGCTATTCGCTGTATTGAATCATACAAGCCTAATGTTTCTACTATCAAATATGATATTACTGTATAACACTGTAGTATTACCCACTCACTATTGCTCTGACTTTGTGGAATACGTGTTCTGATTCAAGTTGCAGAATTAACCAAATTAACAAGACAAGCACAATACCGATGGTTTCACTAATATCGTAGATAGATAGATAGATAGATATTTATTTTAACAAATTCCGTATATTGATATATACACATAAAGGGACAAATATATAATATATAACAAGAAATTTCTTGGATCAATGTAGTCTTGGCTGTCTTCCCTATAACACGCTACAGCTGATAAAACTACTTTGGCAACCAAAAACACTATATTAAGTAATTATACGCTGGAGTTCCACTTTCTGATACGCATGTCTAATTTGTTTCTCGTTATATGAAGAAGAAAAAAAAATATTTGGAGAATAAAAAGTTGAAACGCCACGTTACGCCATGATCTCGTATTTAATTGTAAAAAGGAGGATTCTGCTGTAATAATGTATTATTAAAAGAGAAATAGTACTTACCATTCTGTGTGTGTCTTGACACAATGAAGTAAGTAACAGTTAGTTTCGTATACGATATTCAGTTAGTATTCTGTATATACACTGACACCGTGAGTTAAGTAACAGTTACTTTTATACACGATAGTCATAGACAAATGACTAATCGGCTCCGTAATTATATTATTATTTATATTTGTGGATAGCTCTGAATGATAGGAATTGACACACCATTGAATCTATGAGTAGAAGGCTATATGCCGTATATTATGACATCATGATGAAATAATTATATACTTATTATATACGAACCCATTTCATATAGACCTATGACCTGTGGTCGGGATAGTTCATTATTAACGATGATCGACTGACATCGGGTTAGTCTACTATTCGAATCCGACAAGCACCTATTTTATTTTTGTCAGAAGATGATGAATTAATAGCTAGATTATGTAGCAATAAATCATGACTACAAGAACGTATATACCCCTTGGGGAGTTAGATTGTACGGCTCATACCAGGAAAACAAAGTGCGAACAAATAAATATTTAATCATTAGTCTGGGATCAGAAGAATAAAGTTCATTCAGTGTGACTTCGGCATAAAAAGACTCATATGTGAATATAATACATAAACGCACAAGCATTCACGCACAAAGACACACACACCTACACACACACCTACATATATATATATATATATATATATATATACCAAAAAAAAACACACACACACAGATATGAGAAGTGATTTATGCCGAAAGAATAATGGAATTATTTCAGACGCAAAGATGAGATGTCTATAACAGACACAATGAGACGACTATAATACAACAGTAAATTTAGTTTTTTGTTAACTACACGTCTATATAGATACAAAAGTGTTATCTTTAAATGCTTACTACAATGCCCTACAACTACTGTTGTTGCTGTTAAATATGTTTTTTCACATATACAACATATTAACAACAATTTTATTATCACAACAGAAATGTAGTTACATAACAAAACAACCTTTTCATATTGTAGATAGTTTTGACTTACTGAAAAATAGAAATTCTACACACCACAGTCCAGACTGTCATAATATATATTTCATTTAACAATCATCTTCTAGATATATCAGTTTTAGTGTTTATCATTACACATCTGTCAAGTTGTTTCCCCACTCTGTAAAAGCTAATCCTTTCGCATTCATTATTTATTCAACGTCTAAAAGGGGAGTCTATTTTTGGTTCCCAATGTTTATTCTTGGAAGTAGTCCGACATGGCTGATAGATTACTCCCTAAGTATATGTATTATGTAGAAATGGGGCACCTTTGAATGTCTGTACTATATCTAAGTAGACCCTAAGAACTCTCATCAAAAGCTTTATTCTTTTAATCCTCGAAATTGCAACACATCTTATAAATAATAGTTTACCAAACATCGTTGTTACGTTTGTTTGCATTAACTGTAATCTTTGTTTGGCCAAATACTTCGTCAATTGTCTCATGTAGGATTGCCGGTATATCGCTAACACATTAGAACTTATGAAATTAATATGTCTAATTTCTCAACTACCGCAGCATGTTGTTCAAATTATTCATACTTTACTTATATAATTTATGGCTGATGGATGGATGAATGTTGTTTAGCGACACATCGGCACAATTTAGGCCATTCTCTGTCCTAGAACATTTGGAAATAAAACCGTATTAACGAATCTTTATAAAAAGCCGGATTGCTGGCGTTGATAAACAATACGTTGGTGTATAGGTGTATAAGGTTGTTAAAAAGATAAAATCTGATTCTTAATAGCCCCACAGAGTGTATAACATGTGAAATATAGAAAATAATGACTAGTTTTGACTAGAGATAATTAAACAGTTTTCTGTTAAAAGAGAAGACCTGCTCCTATAGAGGAAATAATAGATAATGTTATGATGTTGACTAGATGTTCCAACTTTAAATAAATTATATTAAAAAGAAAAGACCAGCTTCTCTTAGGAAGTTTAAAATTGTGTCCGGGCAATATTCTCCAGCAGTTCTTTCCGAGTCTCTGATTGATAATAATGTTCTCCCATGTTGGGGTATTCCTAGCGGTGAAGGAGGATCTGATCGACTGTCAGGAGTTCTTGGCAGGAGATAAACTCTGGTGGATCTTCTCCAGCCAAGAGGGATCTATGGGTGAGGAAAGAAAGCCCGATCCGTAAGCGGCAGAGCACAATTTCCTCACGACGCCTTTCCCGACACGACCACCCCGAACATCCTAATGCAGGCTGCACTGTATGCAATTTATTTTCAGATTGCAGTGACCAGAAATCTGACCACTGCTTTCTTACGTATTGCTTTATAATAGGTAGGAAGACGGTGAATGGTAATGGAATGGTGATCTTCCGCCCCTTTTAGAGCCGTTTTGGCAGCCTTATCATCGAGTTCATTGTCACGAATACCGACATGGCTCGGTACCCAGCAGAATACTACATCCTTTTGTAGAGTTTTAAAGGTGGAACGTTGTCTAAAATACTGAGGACGACTGGATTTTCTATGTCTAAACTTTCAATGGCCTGTAGACAGGACAAAGAATCCACGCATATAATAAATTTGTCTCCGGTAGAGCTAATACCATGATGGAGTGCGAGGTGTATAGCTCTAAGTTCTGCTGTGTGTATGGAGGCCAAGTCGGACAGACGTTCCATCACGCACTGCCTAACACAAATGACAGCGCATCCTTCCTACTCTACCGCCTTCTTTTGAACCATCAGTATAGATAAACTGATGGTAATCATATCTATTTTGTATGATATGAAAACGGCTCTGAAATTCCGATGGACAAACATCGGATTTCTTCCTCGCTCTCAGACCATACAAAATTCTTCGACCCAATGAGCTGGACTTCCGGATACAAAGGGAGCATATGATTTCCCATGCTTCTTATCATTCACGGTGTTCTCACGTGATTACTTTGGGTAAGTTAGAACTTCTTAAATAAAATATGTCTGACTGTGTTGGAGAAAACCAATCTATTGCTAGAATTTAGACTCTAGTTTCTGTTGTGCCCGTGTGAATCCCCCTTTTAGGCTTTTATGTTGACTTCAGTTCAGGCCTCCACTCCCACTCACCCACTGGAGATGTATTATTAGATCTACTAAGTTTGTATCGTGATGAAGGAATGGTGACCCACTGGGCATGTATTATAAGTCTATGAATAGAAGGGAATATATTACTTTTTTTTAATAGTGATTAGAAATATGACCCAGTGTTACTTTACATAGTGGTTATCCGGAAGTCAGCGCATGTGCATTGAGTGCTCGGACCTTTAGCGACAGGGAACAGATTTCTGATGCTCGGTTACGCAACCACTTCGATAATTAATTTTAACCCACTAGCCATAGTTATTTGTTTTAAAGAAAGAAAATGCATATGTAATTATGTTAATGTAATATATTAGCCATAAAAGAAATCTTTCTACAATAATAGTTTATAAGTGCTATGCTCATCATTGTATTGGCATATATTATTTATTAATGCAGTAGATTTTGGCATTATTTCAGATCAGCAAGCTATCGGATGATAAATATTTGGCGTTTATCGTGACCCATTTTTCTGCTGAAAAACGGTCCAAAATCTAGCCTACAATCGAGAACAGTGCTTTTTAGCGACGGTTGGTGAGGTATCGGCGCGGGTGTTTTTCATCTAAACTATGATACTTTTCCTGAGGGAAGATATAACTCTAATGTACACGTTTGTATAGTTCTCTAAGGTGTTGGTTACGATGGGAATATGAATGAACGGGTTCAAACTCACCTATTTTCACGCTAATACAACTTTTTGCACGGAAATCGGGAACTTATCGCATAAAGACGTACTTGTTTATAAAACCAGTACCATGATTAGGGAACAAAATATCTGACTCCGAGTTACTTTACGAGTTCATCAAGTAATGGACCCAGCGCCGCCTAAAACGAGTTTCCTACTCGGCGGTGACCTGCGCCGGTTTATCGAGGTTTATTGGGGTAGTGGACGATGACGCAGTGACCATCAGTTGTTTAACTATTCCATCCAGAGACTATGTTGCGGTTTCATTATTTTTGAAGGATTTTGGCCACTCTCGCCGTCACGGGTAGATCTATTCTAGGTCTATATCCTTACTGCTAGATCAAGACTAGATCTAGATATAGCTTCTATGACTGTGCTCGTGGTGCCCACGTACGACTCCAACACTCCGTTAAAGTCATTAGAAGAGGTAAAAAGTGTTATCCATTTTTCTTAATTTCACACTCACAGTCACCGTATCTTTTACACTTATAAACATCGTATCCGTAATATTATTATTTTTTAACATCTGACATAGTCTTCTGCTAAACCTTTTACCACGTTAACTCTACCATGTGATGTTACCGATATACGGGATCCGGAGCTTTGTTACATTCGCAAAAACACACACACACAGATACACACCCGCCGCCCCGATCGTTGCACCCCACGTAACAGTCTATAACCACTTAAAAAAGGTCTGGATATAATATCCATCCATTCATCCATCCACATACACCGACTGTGGTACTTGTAATAGCCACACTGTATTGTGCTGCCACATATTGAGTGACATATAAACTACCTGCCTTACTCGTATGCAATATAGCGGGAATTTGTAGAAATCCGTCATGTAGACGGATGTGGATAAATTATTCTTTGTTTATATCCGTTTCAATCCGTGTTATAATCCGTCAACAACATTACATCTGGCGACGACGATGTTCACAAAGAAACAGCGGGATTAGTCTACACCCATGTATCAATCACAGACGGTGGAATCGAGCGTAACGTGATTTTAGCGAGGCATTTCTCATCGGCACTCACGACTAGTCATTAGTGTAGCATGGTCAATTTTTTAGCTAGACTGGATGCAACACGTAATTTTGAGCTAGGTAAGAAGCCGATTGCCTCATCTGATGATGATGATGATGATGGTGATTGATGTTTTACGGCCACTTTTGTGGACAAGGTAGGCTAAATGGGCCGAGCGACTTCCAAAGGTAATGAGATGAAGTGAAAGACGAAACAACTTTCAGATATGCCCACGTGGGGAATCGAACACGGGTGGTAGTGATCTGTGGTCCAGCACGCTACCGCTAGACCACGGAGACGCCCCCCGAATTGCCTCATCTACTATAGTCAATATATGGCCCTGTTCTGAGTAGGGCCAATACACTACCCATGCACGTTTGGCGAGGTTGCACTTAGAATTTCCCGAACGACTTGGCATATTTTGATTTCAAGTAATTATGTTACTCCAAGTGTATAGAATCCAATTGACACACTTTCGGCACAGATACGGTATAATTAAACGCAAGAAATTTATCAATTTATTTGTTCAACAACCGTGTTCGCATACATCCATGATAAAATAAACTTCCGTTAGATATCCTGGGGGTCCGTCGATCTCGGCTCGTGTCGATCTCGGCCCGTCGACCTTTTCCCATGTTGACCCTCGACCACGTCGATTTCGGCCCATGTATTCCAAGCGGGTTGGCATTAAAATAGTTGCTCATACCATAATATCAATGGGCCGAGATGAACTCGGCCGATATCGTCTTGAGTCTCATCAATATACGTTGATATTGGCCCATTTTACAATAAAGGTTTTATTGTAAATAAGTTTTAGGATGTCGCCGATCTCAGCCAACCTGTGCGTTTTTCAACCAGGCGTTTGGGTGCATGAATGGGTATATTATGCACACCCCTGTTATGTTTCATCTGTTCTGTGGAATATATATATATATATATATATATATATATATATATATATATATATATATAATCATTTACACCACTTTGAATGAATGAATGAATGAATGGCTTTATTTAGACTACAATACAATACATTAGTTTCGTTAAATACAATACATCAACATATCATTTGTAGCCCCAGGCCATGCAACTGAGTCTGAAGACTGTAAACTGACAAGAAGTGTTACATGGCCGGGGCTCACAACAAATATATAATACTACACATCTATATACTTAAATATATACATACACATACACACATACATATACACACATTTATACATACATACATATACACGCATATATATATATATATATACATGCACATACATACACGCACTTATACATACATATATACGTACATACATATATATTTATACATATATCTACACACACATACACACATTTATACACAACAGGTAGTAAGGTGGGCGTCTGGTGCACCATTGAACACTGTGATGTATTCATATTTGCTTGAAGGTAACCCCAAGTTTAACACATAGATTCCCGCACCATAATATGACATATCCGGAGTCCATTTCTCAACTTTTTCACTTCTTATAACTATTAGTTATTTATTTTTACATACATCTCTTTTACATACATCTCTAATGTAAATATGTAAATATATCCATTAGTGGCAATGGTAGAACATTGGTTACATAGGAATGAACACATTTAGCAATTTGTAGTTCATAGATGTCGTTAATTTTAAGTAGCCGAAGAGATTTAAATAAGGGTTCAGTATGTGCATTAAACAAAAAACCAGTAATGGTGCGTATAATCTTCTTTTGTAGAACAATTTATTTATTTAAATAAATGCGGATAAACAAGTAAATAATATAGCTGTATTAAATATTTTCTATTTAGTGAGTGCTTGGCTCGATTGATGGCATAAAAAGCACTAGTTAGTGATGCGTTTTGATGTTGCTTCAATATGTTTATCCCATTTCATATTTTCGTCGATAATTACACCGAGAAATTTTATTTGTGATGTGATGTGATGTGATGTGTGTGTGTGTGTGTGTGTGTGTGTGTGTGTGTGTGTGTGTGTGTGTGTGTGTGTGTGTGTGTGTGTGTGTGTGTGATTACATTTTGTTCAACTTTTATATCTGGTCGTTGTTTCGGGACAGTTTTTGAGTTTGAAAATAGCGTGTAGTAAGTTTTTGTCAAATTGAGAGAAAGTTTATTTGCAATGAAACAGTCCATTAGACCTTGTAATTCATGTGTCATTGTATTAAATAGATGATCACTGTTTGTGTTGTGACTATATGTGGTTGTATCATCTGCAAAATGAATAGAACCAGAGCTAGTTAGACAGTTAGGCAGATCATTCCAATATATTATAAACAAAGGTGGTCCTAGTACAGATCCGTGTGGAACACCCATATTGGTGTTTTCACTTCAGAAGCCAAATTGCATGTCATTCAATAAATTTGTGCTATTTGGAAAAAGTATATAATCTCTTGTGTATGACTTTTTCAAGAATTTTGGACAGTGTTTGAAGCAACGATATAGGTCTGTAATTTTTAAATTCATCGTGTGCTTTTGATTTATATATAGGTATTACCTTGACAAATTTTAGGAATTCTGGAACAATGCCACTGGTTATTGATTTGTTAGTGAGAATACTAATGGGATAAACAACACATGTATCAATCTGTTTCAATAGTTCTGGTGTTATATTATCATGGCCTGAACTATTTTGGGGTTTAGGTCTTGTAGTAAATTTTATAAGTTTCGTTGTAATCAGTAGGTGTCAGATATATAGATTTGTCATTAGGTACTTTCTTCTTTTTTTCAAATAAAAATCCGGTTCGTAAGTTGAAGGTGATATTTTATCAGCATACATTTTTCCAATACTTGTAAAAAAATACAAAACTCATTTGAAATATCTTTAGGATCAGTTATTATATTACCATCAACCTTAAAAGCTGTTGTGATAATGGCCTTATCAGCTGATCTATTTAAAATTGAGTTTATTGTTCTCCAGACCATCTTGGTATTATTATGATATTTCTCAAAAAGACTAGCGTAATATAATTGTTTGGCGATTCTTTTCAGTTGATTGTATTTGTTCCTATATGTGACATAGTGTATATAATTTGGATCTGTTTTGGGCTTTCCTAAGGTCTTACTATAAAGTATTTTTGACTTGTTAGAAGATTTAATTAATCCCTTTGTCATCCATGGGTCTCTGATTAATATCTTTATATTTAGTGTTGTTTTGGTTACTGGAACAATGTCATCCAAAATTATGTTCAATGTATCATTGAAACTTTGATATGCATGTTCAATGTCAATATTTTTTTAGGTATTCCCAGTTAATGTGTTGCATGCGTTCTTTTATCAGTCTTAGAGCTTGTGGTGTAACATTTCTTCGTTCAATTGTTTTCATTTTCAGTTTTTCCTGGTGGCGTCTTTTGGTCGATATTGAGCAAATAAATTGGCAGATAATCTGAAATATCTTCAAGCAGTATACCTGATTTAATGACAGTCTCTTGCTGGATATTATTTGTGTATATATTGTCAATTAATGTTTGTGAGTGATCAGTTATTCTGGTAGGCTTAGATATACATGGTAAAAAGGAAGTAGCTAGAAATAGATTTAACAAGATGAAGTTTGTAGGTGATTGTCAACCTTAAGTAGGTCAAAGTTCTGATCGGTGCCTAGAATAACAGAATTTTAATTGTTTAGATTTTCTAATGTATTTTCGAAATACTCAACAGATTGTTTGGCATTGCTGGCTGGTGTTCTGTATTTTTCACCTATTATTGTTTTTTCCCATGTATATTTGTCTCAAGGAAGAGTGATTCATATTCTCCCTCTGAAAATGTAGAAGGATCTTCTCTTATTTTATAGGTAATATTTGACCGTATGTATATAGCAACTCCTCCTTTCCTCATGTGAGTTCTGTTTTC
Source organism: Paralvinella palmiformis (assembly GCA_025642065.1). Classification (NCBI taxonomy): domain Eukaryota; kingdom Metazoa; phylum Annelida; class Polychaeta; order Terebellida; family Alvinellidae; genus Paralvinella; species Paralvinella palmiformis. The sequence goes on from JAODUP010000497.1 coordinate 178,940, forward strand.
ATGACCTGACCTGACCTCTTGGGGCCCTAAAGCCAAGTGAAGTACCAAAACGAACAACTACAAATCGAGCCCAACCTGTTTTTGTTGAGTTTCCAGCCTATTTGACAACACTTCGCCTTTAGGGTCGGCACTCAGAGAGACTGTGTTCGCAGTTTGTTCGGGTGTGCGTTTTATTTCTTCGGTTAGAAATTCGACCGAAGTTTCCAATTTATTATTTTCGGAAACGTCTGGAAATCCGTTTATACTTTTATTATCAGTGAGCTTCATTGGCTCCTCCTTATCGGAGTCTTTATTAGTAATACTGATAATCTCCTCCTCCATGTCATCTATTTCCTCTGAGGCTGGCGCTATACGGCGCCAGCCACAAGAGCGTAAGTACTTGTTTTTTTAATGCATTCGGGTTCTCTATGCGGTCTGTGCAATATGGGGTTGCACACTCTGCCCTCATACGTCCTATCCATGAGGAAGTGTCACGAGCGCCTCTCGGTCTTCGCCAAAAATCGGGTCTTTTATTTTAATTATGTGCGATATATTTTCAATTTTATCGCTACGCATAATCACTGACCTAGATCAGATAAAAGAATGACGAAGATTAATATTTGAATTGATATTAATTGTAGACTTATCTGAGGTAATTTGCTTTATTTCTACATTTGTTTAACTGTTATAGCATCCCATAGTGTATTGTTATCTATCCACCTGATAAGCCAATATATCCGTGCCCGGTGTTCTGATACACCAACTGACATAAAATGACCATAATTGATATTAACCTTAATTACTTTTGTACTTGTTTTAGGACTGAAATGGGTCATCCTATGGTGGTAATATATATATATATATATAAAGCCAGATAGGATATCGTGGAGACCCTATCTCAATATAAGTATTATTGATGGAGCATTAATTATTCTGCAATAAAAATAACTGATACAGATCATCTTGAAATAAACATTTTAACTAAACATGAACTTGACTTGATTATAAACATATTTGGTAACTCGTGACATCATCTAAAACCATTTACAATGTTCTAGGTATGTATTAAATAGATTCCTCACGTAAGATGAACAATTTAGGATAGAAAATAAAATAAATAATAAAAGCAGTGAAGGGGTCTTAACTGGATGTCAATAACTAATTGGTTGATTGAAGGGATGGAAATGTTAGCATTTGTTATGGGCTCTTTACAGTCATAAATCACTTTCTTGTTCACTTGAGATGTTCATATAGCATTATAATATACTATTTTCTGTTTTTGCTTAATAGTCTGGGTGTGTTCTTAAACATAATGTTTACATTCACCAAGATATGACTAAAAAATCTCATTCACTTCCCATAATAACAGTTGTGGGAGAGTTTGGAGGAAAGTATTATAAACTACATTGAGTTTGTTAGTTGAAATTAAGTTTTATCGAATCGCACAAATGATGGTTAAGTATTTTATATTTGCACCAGTTACAATAGAGGCATCATTTCTTTCTTATATGTCAAGCAACATCAGTTTTCAAGCTCACACACACACACACACACACACGCAGCGCCTGAACATTTAGCTTTATGAGCTCATTAGGCTCGCCAGAATCTATTCATGGCCTACATTTTGGCAGTTCGATCCTCGAATCCTTTGTTGGTGCAGTGATTAATATTTCTACAACTCAGCCCTTAGGCTAGAGCCAATGTGAAACGTGAAAAGACATCTGAATTCTTAATTAAGGCTGCACACGTCTCGCTAGTGCATTTTAACACCAAACCCAAATTCCGATTTTCACTTCTTTATCTTATCGAATAATGAGACTCAACTCGCATTTGAGTTTACGAATGTACGACACAATCGAGCTCTGTCCTACTGTGACTAATGAATTTTTTAACAGAGGTCAAGACCCCAAGATGAAAAGCAATGGGTTCAAGAAAGTACTTTAGTGGATACCAAAGCTGCATTATATATGTACTAAATATATATAGTCTGTTTTCTATTTAGGTAGTGGTCGTTTCGTCATAATTCTGTAAGAAATATAATCATCACGAAAATCTGAGCCCATGCCTTTATTATATGTGAGATAATTTTTAGTTTTGTCCATCTCGAGCCACTCAAATCTAGATCAATTCAGAAAAACCTTTCCTGGATTAACGTCCCTGTTGCTGAGATAAATCCATCTTCGACAGGGAACAATTCCCGTTTTCTCCATTTACTTGCGTAATGTCCAAGAAAAAGACCAGAAATGCCATTTTTCTACTCGGAGTGGGGATCAGATGGGTAGAGATTCGTGCCAGTTTGAATATAATTATCGCCAGTAGGGTCACAGTAGCGCCATCTCGTAACGTGGTTAATTATTGAGTATGGAAGAGACGACAGTGGCGCCACTGCTCGTTTTATCTGTTTATATCAGGTATCCAGCAACAATGAAAACTATATTGAACGTTCCCCTAGAAAGTTTGTTCAGTTTATAACATTTATAAGTTTTTTTATCATATTAATCACTCAAATTGATACTGTTAAATAAGCTGATTTTATTTGTTATTTAATTTGTTTATTTCAGATAAATAATTACGACATCTTTAGTTAAACATTTACGTTTGTTCGTCGAACACATTTTATGCATACGCAGATTTTTCACATTTTAATCGAATCTGGAAATTCAATAAAACAAACAAACATTTGAATTGAATGGTTCTAAATAAATAGAGCACAGAGAAGTGAGTGAGTCAGTCAGTCAGTCAGTCGGTTAGTCAGTGGACAGAGTTTAAGGAAACACGGGTACAAAATGGTCGTTTAGTGTCGCTACCTTTTAGTTTCTTCATACCTGATCCAGAAGAACACACTGGGCTCCTTATAAATCACTAAACTAATCCAGATGGGAAGTCAACATATCGGACTGAAATTTATAAAGGATTTACTCTGATCAGATGACGCGATGAAAGCAGATAGATTACCACCTGGAATGTGGTTCGCGCATGTTAACTGGCTTGTATATGTTATATGGCTCGCCCATGTAACATGGTCCGTCCATGTTATCTCTCTCGCCAATGTTATCTGGCTCGCCCATGTCATCTAACTCGGCCATGTTAATTAAAATTTTGTTTCACTTTAAAAAGAAGTGGATGGTTGAATCAGGTAATAATAATAATAATAATAATAATAATAAAAATGACCCTAGAGGGGTTATTCTATTGTATGAAAGTCTACGGCTCCTTAAGCGTATGATCAAGATGTTATTCCATGCTGAGGTTAGCAAGGTTGTCACTCAAATATAAGGACAGCCTCAGACCTGCCTGAAGTAGATGTTACGCAATTATAATGGTTAGATGAAACACCCTGCAGACACAGCCAAACCGGGATTTGAACTCGGGTAATAAGGCTTGTTGATCGACCACGCTACCGCTTTAGGCAACGTCAAAGCGAGTTTGTCCCTCAAATCTAAGGAAAAGCTTAGAACAGACGTGAAGGCGTGTATATCTGACTTTACATAGGTTAAGATATTTTCTCGTCTAAATATTGACTACTGACACTTTTTAGTATTATATAACGGATGAATTAAAAATAATCAAGTTTTTCCCATCAAACGGTAACCAAGGTAAACGAGTAGACCGAGTACTTCGAGTATTTAATTGTACTATCTGTGGATGAACTGATGTAGATAATGGGAAGCGCGCGACTCGTATTGGGAGACAACTACTGCTTAAGGCTACAACTTCCGGCATCTGTAAGTCATACTTCCATTACGCCCCCGTGGTCTAACTGGTAGCGCATTGAATCACAGAACACTACCACCCGAGTTCGAACTTCGGCGTGGACATATCTGAAGGTTGTTTGACTTCACTTCATTACCTTTGGAGGTCACTCGGCCCATTTAGCCTACCATGTGCACAAAAGTTGCCGTAAAACATCAATCATCATTATCATCATCCAGTATTAATTAACTAATTCTTGGTCAAAAATCCATGCCAAATGCTTGAAAACAAAACTAGCAGATGTGAAAATCAATCCTAATTCCTACCAGTCTAGTTTATATACAGATCTTCAGTAAGCCAGAGCCATCTTTTTGGTACGGTGTGCCAGGGCGAAACATATAGGTCTAGAACTCGCATTTGTGGGGCGGAGCCAGTACTTAAACCTAGTGACTTAGTTAAACCAATTATATATATATGTGTGTTTTTGTGTGTGTGCGAGCATGTTAGTCGTACGTACCTTTAAAACATCGTTATTCACTATACAGAGTTGGTGGCATTTACAGATTATCAGATGCCATCAAATCGGTAAAACTTTTAAGTCAATCCAGGAGCAGAATGTCATCATATATAATTTTACCAGATGTCGGGATTAGCAAAGACAAATGCTTACAGATCCATCTGGAGCTAACTTAGTTTACTACAGCTGACAATAACGAAAGCTAGATAAATATGTATGTTGGGCGTCAGCCATAATTTAGTCATATCATCTCTCTCTCTCTCTCTCTCTCTCTCTCTCTCTCTCTCTGTGTGTGTGTGTGTGTGTGTGTGTGTGTGTATGTGTGTGTGTGTGTGTGTGTGTGTGTGTGTGTGTGTGTGTGTGTGTGTGTGTGTGTGTGTGTGTGTGTGTCATTCTTTCCAAGTGGCCTGAGATCGTGGCCCACAACCATAGTGTTACCGTCTGCCGCCAGAAGTCGCACTAGTCGTGAATATCGTCTATAAGCATATCCTTGGCGGCCATGGGGGAGGGCGATATCAACAAGAACCATTATAGCTTCGCGGAGTGTGTATTCTGGCTATAAGGCAGCACACTCCTATATCACGTTATCGGGGAAGATATTGTTGCTATTTCATATAGAATTGGTATTGTCGTGTATTTAGGTGATATTCTAGAGGATGTGTAGCAAAAGGCTCAGTTTTTGCGGTTCTACGGGTCGACACTTGCACGTGGTGGGCCGAGGTATTCCGCGGGTGTAGTCCTTCCGATTATTGTTCTTCCGGAATAAAACAACAACACCGAACCGCCCAAACCCAAGTTCCCCGACGAAACACGGCGAGACGCCGGTAAAGACCTCACTGTGATCGAGAGCAGTACCCGCCGTGACTACTGAGTCAGGAGAGTGCAGCCTCGGCTACTAAGGCGGGTTTTTGTTCCCCAACAACACTTTGAATAGAGTCTTTGACCCCATAATGCTCAGCTAGGAGCTTTTTCTGTTTTGTCTTTTTATCGACAGCCTCGCGACCACTCGTTTGTGGTACATTTGACGCGCACGTCCACGTCCCGTGGTCGGCACTACATCACGGACATCGTTTATCTAGCAAATGCAACTTCCGACACATTATTGTCTGTGACGCATTTAGCTCAATTATAAATGACTCTTTAATCCGGAAAAATTGCGTTCCGACATGTTGTCAGTAATGGTGCATTAACCCGCCCACCCGCGATAATTGTTATATCATAACAAATTACTATCGTCCTTGATTAAACACACCAACACACGATGCTTCCAGTGCCCGTGGCTATCTCATAGCCAATCATAATCATTCGTGGCTAATTACAAACATAAATGTGTGATCTTTCCAATGAGCAGATCATGAGTTAATCTGATGGACAAAGTGACACGAGTATTTCTTTATAATGTCTGTAATCAACAAACATCAAACGGCATGTCTTTACGATCTAAAAATGCGTGACACACACTACCGGTATGTCATCTACTCGATATTCCGACATTCACGTTTATCCAAGATATTATCATGCGACAAACCTTGTCGGATTAACGGATTGTCAAAAAAAGTCGGAAGTAAGCAAAGAACTTCTGGCGCCTATCTTCCTAAAATATATATTACAAATGATACTAAAAACCTTATTTATTGTTCTTTTCTATTCCAGACAGATAAATGATTGTGGAAAAGATTAAAAAGAAACACCAAAACTAACAAGTAACCTGATGGGCAGAAATTAAAATGTAAATAGGGCACATTTTACCTGTACTGATCTTTTCGCGAAGAAGTTCAGCAAATATTATATTTTCTGAGCTCCGCTGTATCTAAGCGATCTTATTCAAAATGATATGCTAATCCGACTGATACGATGAGAGTCTTGTTATATTTTGACGATATTTAAATGATACACAATAATGTACCGAGAGAAACATTTCCCAGTATCAGGTCCCATATTAATATTGCAGAAAATAAACTAATGTTTTGAAATGTTCATAAACCCACTTAATTAAATAACCCTTTGTATAATATATATATATATATATATATATATATATATATATATATATATATATATATATATATAAACTAGTGTATTTATATATGAAACAGAACTTGCATTAATTATATTTTCAGCAATATAAAGCGTTCTCCAGTAAATCAAGTTGTTTAAGACACCAAGGAAAATATTCTTCTTTTCTTTTATTATTATTATTATTATTATTATTATTATTATTATTATTATTATTATTATTATTGTTGTTGTTATTATTATTATTATTATTATTATATTTGGGAGTTGGTGGTCAATATGTTAACGATACCATCTGGACACCCTACCTTGTACATGTAGGTCTAAAAACGATATACTGACGTCATCTTAGTATTAAGGAGTAATATAATAGTATCATTAAATAATTTAATAATGCCTTGAACGATTAATATATGACAAAGATTGATTAATCTTTATTTAGAGTGAGGTGTCTAAAGTATTTTTAAAACTCATTAAGCCGATCCTTGACTCTTATAACATGAAGGATTAGTTTGAAAAGTTTCATATTTAAAACAGTACGCAACCCGTGAATTATAAATAAATCACTAAAAAGCAATAGATGTATAGAAGTGAAATACAAATTTGGTTTTGTTATGCTTTCATTCAGCGTCACTAATGTGAAGGGAAAGTGATCAGATTGTATATTATAGAGCCATTTTATAAAAATTAGATTTATAGTTATTCTGGACTTTAACTCAGTGGAATAATTAAAATCTTTGATTAAAGTTCTGTGATCGTTCTGGTAATGTCTCCGTAATATAAAAGGAAATAACGTCTAGACTATGATCGATATAGGTATATTTGATGGGTTGCTACCTGAAACATTTGTTATGTAAAAGCCCGTGAGTGATCTGATCGATAATTGTCAGTATTGATTAAATGTGGTCTTCTAAAGAAGACTCTCAGTAATATACTGAAACATTTTAATATTCGTTTGGTGATTTTGTTTGCTTGAATTAGATGGAAAGTTATATGGATAATTTTCATATTCGTGCCTGTAACTCAGTCAGTCATACAGACAGACAGACACATAGACAGAGAGACAGACAGACAGACAGACAGACAGACAGATAGACAGACGAAGTTACGGACAGAAAGACGGACAGATATACAGAAACAAACAAAAAACAGACAGACAGATAGGCAAACAGACAAATAGACAGATAGACAGACAAATACACAGACAGGTAGATATCCCGTCAACTAGTCAGTCAGTTAGCCAGTCAATCAGTCAGTTAATCAGTCAGCAAAACAGATAAATTAGAAGTCAGATAGTCAGTCAATCAGTCGGATATGCTCACTCACTGATTCAACCGACTACTGTCATTACAGTGACTGTCAAATGAGTCATACTACTGTGTATTATGCTTTCGGGAATGTAAATAGAACACCGACATCATTGAATGAGGCTAGAGAACAATACAGACAGTCTACATCTGCCAGAAATAAAATAATGTCGTAACAGGATCATTGACGTCATTTGACAGTATGCACCCGATAATATATATATATATATATATATATATATATATAGTCAGACTGACAGCTGGTGGTGATGTGACTATAGAACAATACAGAAGTCTACATAGGCCAGAAATAAAACAATGTCGTAACAGGATCATTGACGCCATTCGACAATAGACATGCAATAATACATGTATAATACATGTAGTTAGACTGACAACTGACGGTGATGTGGGATGCATTATTTCCACCAAAATCATATTAACTATTCCAGTCACGACATATATCAGTCACGACAACTTAATGATTTATCAACAGAAGAGTTGTCATCATTTATATCAGGTTCATCGTGACTAGACAACCATATAGTTGACGAAGGTTTTAGATACTTAGACAGCAATTAAATGTGAAACTAGTAAACATGGAGATAGATTAAACTTTTACATCTAATTCCTTAAATGATGCCAGCGCCACCTGATGGATAAAATGTTTTTTTTTGTTTCCACACACGATAAACTTATACCTGTAATAGCTTATTAACAAGTGAGCATCTTATCATTTTGCTATCTTTAGTTTGGAACATCTCGTGTTCAGATTATTACACAGATCAACGTCATCATCGGATATTATTGTTGATCCAATTTTATACTGGGTGACTAATTCCATATCCTTCCACTCATCTCGGGTGTTTTTAGTGTTGAATTGTGTTTCCAGTTTATCCTTGAATTATATTGTGTGATATCCGCCTGTATATGTTTTAATAGAATGCGATCATTCGATGTGAAAATGAGTAATTTCTGTTTGAGTTCCTCGTCAAACCTCGTTTTCGTATTTTGATAGAACTTAACATAATTTGATAGAACAACTGTATCCTGAGAGAAACATATATAATTATATATAACAGATAAAAGTTCATTAATATTATCAGATGAATCATCAAACACTTCTCAATCAATAAAATGAAAAACAACCTTGGAGTGTCTGTTAACTATCCTCACTCCATTGTTTTTATGTGTTTAATTAAAGTTTTGTTGTTGTTTGAGTTTTTGTCGGTAGCTTGAGCATAATATTAGAACGTAATCTTCACCTGTATCTGTTTTAATAATAATTAAGACCAAGGTCTGTCTGATATCCTCCCCTGTAGTATCATCTCTCAGCTTGTCATATAGAAGACTGAATTTATCTCAATTGATAATATCATCAACTCTAATACTGATAGTTGTTGTCATTTTTATGTTAGATCAAGAATATATGTTTTTATGACAAACAGCTGTTCTTTAGGTCAGCTGACAAGTCATATCTTTTATCATTGTTATCTATTATCAGTGGATATGATGAGTTCTGGATAGAACTGAATGGCAGAAGTCTTGATGACGTTTGTAGGTGAGCTGCTTATTTCAACAATGTATTCATTTTATTGCCTTAGCGGAGTACTATATCTGTGATACAACTGCCAATGATCAAGCTATGGTTGTGTGTGTTGTGTGTTTGAATCCCGTTTCAATAACTATTTAGCATAACTAATAATAAATAATGCCGGCAATCAACACATTAGATCACTTGACACATGACCTGTCGTGTTAGCTCTCTCTTTGGTTCAGCCACTGCTGTATAATTAGGTAGGTGTGGCGCTCAAAAAGTCACAGTCCCTAGAAAACTGCGAACTTCTGCTTGATTCTTTGGTGTTCGTTGATCAATTATCGCTTTGACTCGCGACTCCGTAGGAGCAATTCCACGTTGTGCTAGCAAATGTCCCATAAAGGTAAGTTCATTCATCCCAAACTCACATTTCTTCTCATTTAATGGCAGTCTTTTGTCACTGATACGCTGTACTACACGTTCAATTCGTATATACATTTCTGTCTGAGTAGGTTTCCAAACAATCAAGTCATCGACTATGTTTCGTGCACCCTCACAATCAGCGAGTAACTGTTGTAAAACATGCTGGCACAATTCTGGTGCAGATAATAGGTCTATGGAGTTTTATTGATCGATCATTCAACTGTCCTACTCCACAAAACAAATTCGTTTTTTTTTAAGTTCATCCCATTGAAGTAACCATACCTTCATGTTCTTGAACTGTCTTTACAACTATATTCAGAATGCTTAAATGGATTGCGGTTTTACGACTAATTAAAGTAACTCCATCAACGTCTACTACAAACATCTCTGCATCAACACATTTTCCATTTTTCATCCCAGAGACTCGAGCGTTAAAATATCCACATATTATAATTACCTTCTTTGAACCATAGATGTATATAGCACGCTGACACGGTTTTAATTCTGCTTGGAAATTGTGTGCCTTCAATTCGTTCCTACTGATTATGTTTACCCCAGCGTCACAATAAATATTCGCATCCGCTTATTTTCCATCAATGAAAACTTCATCTCTCATTTCTTCATGTCCGACGTGTACCTATGGCTATGGTCATTCGTAGGAGGAGTTTTTCATCCTGCCAAGCAACTGGCAAGGTTTTCTCCACCGAACATGCCATATATTCTAAATTTGTTTAGAATTAGTCTCCGTGGGGAAGCTATAAATTACAGACCATATACGTCTCCATCATTTGAGGATGCCAGCCACTTTAAAAACTGCAAATTTCGGTCATTATTATTATTTACTTGTCATCTCCAGGAGTTTTCTGTTGGCTAAGAGTTTTCTGTACATGGGGTGTATTGAAAAATAAGGACTATTCCACGAGTGATATTAAATCAAATATATTCCAGAATGCGTGCGAACCTTATATATATATATATATATATATATATATATATTGATGTAGTTTAAATATTGTTGTTTATCCATGGACACTCATCATACAAGTCATGTACTCAACTGTGGATTCAGAATTTACTATTTTTGTTGTTGCATATCATTTGCTTACTCTTTGGTTCATCCACTCACTGACTCGCCATATATATGTATGTGTGTGTGTGTGTGTGTGTGTGTGTGTGTGTGTGTGTGTGTGTGTGTGTGTGTGTGTGTGTGTGTGTGCTGCACATACGGATGTATTTTTCATTTACGTTTAGACGTATCATAATAAACTAGCTGATTGTTTCGAAACTTTATTCACATACACCAGAAATGTGTTTTTGAATATTCTAAGGCTGAAAGATTAAAGCAAACACAAAACATTTACAGAAACAGTTCACATTAATGTGATAAGTCAATGGATACAACAAACAGACAGATTTTGTAAAAACAAGTTCTACTTGTTACTTCCATATAGCAGTAAGATGGTTAAAAATGATAATTACAAATTTGTTAAATTAATCCTGTCTACATATCACTTGACTGAAATATCTTATCATTTCATGGTATCCATGTTTCTAAATTATTGCTTATTAATTATTACTCATATAGTTTGCTTACTGACATGCCACGATTCACTTTTCACAACATGACTTTCATCATCCAAATAACTTCACATTCATAGTTCACGTAATAAAATATTTAGATGTTTTTATCATATAACATCAACTAATTTTATTAAAAAAAAGAAAAAGGTAACATTGTATTTGGAGTCACTGTCTTGTAAATAGATTGATTTTATTATTATCTTAAACCATCAAAAAACATCCTTACAACAAGAAACTGTAACAATAGTCATATTGTCCAATGGGACCTAATCATAAACATTCACATTATGTTAAATGGCATCAAATGAATGTATTTCTTTGAAAATATAATGAAAGTCAAAAGACTGATAATGATATTGATGTAACAAGAACATAATTTATAAAACAGATACATTTATTAAAAAAATACTACAACAGATGGAACATCAATAAAATTAACTTTGTCATTATTTTGATATTATCAGAAAAAAATAGTAATAAATAGACAAACAGAATCTGTGAGTAAATGCTGAAGGAACATCATTATATGTGTGTGCTTATAAATATAAACTCTCTGTTACAACCTCATCAAACCCACCACACGCACACAGCATATATATATATATATATATAATATATGGGCGACCCCTCAACCAAACATCCCACCAGAGAACCCCTTCTTTGCTTTATTCTGGGCTGTACTTCTCGACACTCTACTTCACACAATTGCCCACTTTCCCCCACAGAAAAGCTATAGCACACTCTCATCAAACCATAGAACTTTGTCCCATTGTCGCACAGTCCAATCCTTATATCTTCCAGCACAACGCTATATCACGTCTCTACGGGCTTTTCGGTAATAATCCATTTCTTAAGTAGATCCTTTTGTGACCAAGGAAAGGAATGACCGCCCCTTTCATTACAGTGCGGCACACAACATAGAGCAGACATGATTATTAAAGCTATTGGTGTTGAATTTCACTAACCGTCCTAAGAAAACACAACTGTTGGCGTTTTTTTAAATTATTATTAATATATACCATATTTATATAGCACTCTTTTCATAAACTATATCATGTTCAAAAGTGATTTACAATACACGACATATAAACGTAAAATGCTAAAATGACATGGAATAATATACATTAGTGATTGATTAATATTTTTGACGTAATAGTATGATTTAAAAAAAGACAAAAAAAAAACTTAATCAACTAAATTAAATTATTATAATATACTGATATAACGATATATCGAATGGCTATTAACTAGAAGATAAAAATAGAATATAAACATGTTATATGCACACATTATTAAGAACATTAATCCCAAGGACTGGGTTGCTCATAGCGCCATCTATCGAATGGTTTTCGCGGGTATTATGAACTATATAACATATAAAGTTAACATATAAAGCATCATAACAAAAAAAAAATAATAATACAAATAATTTTGTCCCGAGCCACTTTTCGTGACTCTATATTATCAACTCTATAAATTAAATGACAACCGAATGACATACATGGTTATATATGGAAATTGGGTTATATTTGAGGGGATTGCGGAGCCATAAAATGGTGAAATTGAGGGGATCCAACAGCATAGAATTGATAACAAAAAATGTTTTATTTAGTGTTTCTAAATAACTCATTAGATAAAAAGAGGGCCGCCTCCAACGTCTAGCGGTAGCGTGTTGGACAGATCACCAGACCACCCGAGTGGGCATATCTGAAGCGTTTTTCATCTTTGACTTGGCTTCGTTACCTTTGGAGGTCGCTCGGCCCATTTACCCTAACAACCGTAAAACATCAATCATTATCATCATCATCGTATAAAGATAAATTATCAAAGTAATGATAAGCCTAGTAGAATATTATTGACATAAACAAAACAAATATAATTAATTTCTTAAAAAATGGCATTTTCTCGAATTACGTGTAAATTTGAGGTACATGTTATATTTTAATAATGAATCAGAGAAAATACACCAACTGCCTTGGATAAAGTATATTCAATTTAAGGTTCATGGTTCACTCTCTTATATCAACACATTAAATGAACTTTTCTAATTTACATCAATTTAAGTTATATAAATATGTGAAATTCACGGGAAAGAAATATTAAAATATCTTCTGTTTCATACACTTCTAAAAATAAATAAATTCACAGAAGTATTGCTAGATCGTACAATTCTAAAACAGACTACGCTTTCAACGGCCACAGTTACTTGTTTCTATAATCAAATGTTGGACCACACCTTCTTATGTGTTTGATCAACTGTCAGAATCTCTGTACAGCAAAATATATACTGAGAGAAATCCCTATGAATGGAATACTTGTGTTACCGAACATCATATACAATTAATTACAGCGTTTCCATTAAACTAAAATATTACAGAATTGAAAAAGAGAATACGTGTTAGTGATTGATTTATTTGTTTATATTCGGCGGATATCAGTGAGCTGCTTCTTCCAAGAGAAATGGGATAATGTGACCAAAGTCATTTACTTCTGGCTGGAACACCTGCTTCGGTTTTTCTTATAACTGGCTCTTTAATATCTTTATAAACAAAGATTGCTAACTATATGAGGCCAGCGGGGTAGAGATGTAGTTGTAAAAATACACTACTAAACAGTCAAATGTTATTTGTGTAGAAAGTTCGTCTTCCAGTGGCTGTGGTTTAAGGAGGAACAGAAAAGTGAAGTCAAGATATTTCACAAATAAAGGTCTGCACATTATGATTAATTTGTTTTAAGCCGTAGCTTGGCAAATTTTAAAATTCTTAAAAAAATTACAACAATATTTATACTTTTTAAAACCAGATTATGTGAAAAAAAATTGCTGAGTGTTTACATTACCTACAAACTAATATATATATATATATATATATATTCTTTTCTTTTTATGTATTGGTCATTTGGTTACAATTCTGTAAGAATTATAAACACCACGAAAATCTGAATCCAGACATTTATTGTATGTAATACGCGAACACCCGCGCACGCCCACCGTCAATATATATATATTCTAAAGCGCTCAACGATGGAATTACTGGTCTGAAATCTAACTCTTACCTGTATGTTGGGTAGTGTACACATTTGATCACGTGTTTACAGGTATTAGACGGTTTGAGTTAAACACAAAGAACAGCTCACGCAGATCTGCTCATATAAATACCTAGCTACGGTGAAGTCGATCAGACGCTCGCGGAAAGTAGCTCAGAGAATATCGATGCATCGAATGGCAGCTTTTGAAGTTATAAAAGGTATGATTGTTATTAATATATTCAAAGGTATGAATAGTGTTATGGATTTATACGTTTTATGTGGTGTGGCTATGAACTTGTTTAAAGGAATGTTCCTCGGAATAAAATCACAATAAAGTTCTTGAAGTGAACGGAGTCACGACTTGAGTAGGGTTAGTTAAGTTGGTGATTTTATCTATGAATTGATTCATGTTTATCTTTGTATCCGTAACTACATTACTTTAACCCTATCTATGCGTTAAGTGCCTGTTGATTTGTGCGTGCATGTGCATTAGAGGGTTTAAAGGGTGTTCAAATGTACCGTAAATGATTATGACTTCACTTTTAATATTAAAGCAATTTATCTTCTTTTTTTCAGAGGTCCTGCCAATTCTTACCAAAGCATCGAGATATCTTCAGAAATTTGAAACTATGGTCCTTGTCTGACAACCTTCATACAGCTTTCTTCAATTTATTGTATGTACACTGAATCCCGTGCACCACCCAAGGCTCTCATTTCATGGTACAGCATTTTTCCATGTGGCATAGCCTTTATCACGCACTGTGAATAGCATATGGCAATGTATACAGTCAATGTTTCTAACACAGATGCAATTGAAATAGGGACATTAGATCGCAGTACTTGTTGATTTATACAAATCATCACATATTCAGTTGTTTCCCAGTTCTTCACTCAATCACTCATCACAAGGTAGTTACTTTGTTACCTTATTTTCAAGACAAATCTGCCAGAATGTCTGCCTCTTCCACTGCAATTTCCTTTAACCTTTTGGATATGAGCCACAAGATGTTGTTACGCCCTTTCTGAAGGGTAGCACGGTCTTTACTTTTGCTGTGTTGGTAGATCTTAAGCCTCGGTGACTGTGGGACCCGCTGTATGCTGTGGGCCGTTCCTTCGTTTGAGCTATCCGACCTTCTATGCTGCTGAAGTGTTCATATAATCCAGCAGGTCGATAAGTGCTTCATTTGGGTCCTGGCTCAATGTGGTGTTTGGTCAGTGTGTTATGCAGTAGTTCCTGCTATGACTATTGTATTGAAGGGTCTTTACATGGTTTGTCAATGTCAGTTCGTGCCTGGCCTGCGCCTTTGATGGGATGCTTGTGCATTAGGTGAAGTCTGTCCATCTTTGAGTGATTAACACTGCGATGCACAATTTCGACGTGCACACTACGATGCTCATATTTGGACGAGCTCATTTCGGCGTGCACATACTAACACACACGCGCATGCCACGCACACATATAAACACGCGCGCCTCCACGCAACCAAAAAGTTAGGGTTGGATTTAGAGAGATTGAGAACACAGAGTGTCATAAATCAGCTTCTTTGTCAGGACCCAGTCAAAACAAACTGTTGGGTGGGGGGAAGTTTTAAATAGGAGTTCAACACTAGGATCTCCAAAGAGGGTATAAATGTAGGTTAAAATGGTACTGTTGCTGAATTTCACATGATTTCTTTTGCTTGTTTTTTGCCAGCCATGTTTCGGGTAACCACAGATTTTTATTATATGGCGGGGTGGTTGTTTGGAAGCGAGCAAACCGGTTGTAAATATAGATCTGTGCTAACTCTGGACGTGTCAAAGGCATAACTTTGGGTGTGGGTAAATTCAGAAATCTATTGAAATGATGCAACAGTGTTCCCCAAGAGATTATTTTGACTCGGTTCTAAACAAAGTTAGGTCTACCTGACCTGCTTTTTGACAGCTGAAGCTGCCTAATAATGCTTCAGATTTTACAATCTCCCATAGTCCTTTTCTGACTTATGGTTTGTGTGTGTGTGTGTGTGTGTGTCGGTGTGTGGGTGTCGGTGTATATGCGTGTGTCGGTGTGTGTGAGTCAGCGTGTGAATATGTTTTGTGAATAAGAGGTACATTGTGTTGTCTAAGAGTCGGATTTTTGGAGTTTTCTCAACATTCATTGGTCTCTTATGGTGCTTGGAGATAATACTATTGTGTGGATCTGATCACTTCATGGTTAATGTTAGCTCTTCTTCAGTTTATTGTCATTGAACTTCTATACAATGA
Organism: Paralvinella palmiformis; assembly: GCA_025642065.1. Classification (NCBI taxonomy): domain Eukaryota; kingdom Metazoa; phylum Annelida; class Polychaeta; order Terebellida; family Alvinellidae; genus Paralvinella; species Paralvinella palmiformis. The sequence continues at coordinate 195,261 of JAODUP010000497.1, forward strand.
CATTGATGCAGATCGTCAATTGCTGATGAGGCAGTTATAATGGATCAATACACATTATGATTTATACTATGAATCTGGTGTAAACAATTTCACACTCTTATTTCACGTATACAACATTTCCTTAAGTATGTATGATGTCATCGACAAATACATAAGCTCACAGCTTCTAATACAGATTGTATTGAAATATCGACACTGGCTTACAATATTGCCACAGTTACGCTCTTTTTGAAGGGCAGCACGGTCTTAACTTTTGCTGTGTTGGTAGATCTTAAGCCTCGGTACCCTTTGATGTTCCGACAGCTCGGTGACTGTGGGATCCGCTGTATGTTGTGTGCTGTTCCTTCTTTTGAGCTCTCCGACATTCTATGCTGCTGAAATCGTCATATAATCCAGCAGGTCGGTAGGTGCTTCATTTGGGTCCTGGAAGCAAACAAACCGGTTGTGAACATTCTCGGAAGTCCCTAGCAGAGCCATCTCCCACCCTTGAGAACTACTCTCATTAAAACCCTGTGTAGGTCTTTATTACGACCATATACAGTCAACGTGGAGATAGAATAGGAACTACTATTTATCCAAAACAAATGAAGGTGTAGACCAGCCAGTAGAACGGACTAAACTTGAATACAGATGAACATATATGGATGATGTTAAAAGGTATAATTGTTGTTAAATATTTTGAGTTCATGTTTTACGTACATGTATACATTAAGAATATTAAGTACATATACTATATTAAACACACACACACACACACACATATATATATATATATATATATTTAATGAAGCTGATATGTCCCATATGTCATCCACTTAAATATTTGAGGTGTTTATATCGACTCACCTTGAACAATTAATAACAAAATGATTTTTTCCAGGTAGAAACATTTCCAGGATCATAATGGAATACTAATACTAACTCCACATTTGGATGTCGTTGTTCACAAGGTAATGGGTGCGTCATGGGACGAGTTAGTAATAACGACCAACGAATGATGAACTAGTCTGGGATTGGATTGACGTGATATGATAAAAATGATACGTAACAAGGTTCTATTAGCCACTTACTGGTTGCATATTCAAAATTAAACGGATTCACATCTAATCTATTGTTTTGCCTTCACGTTGGACCCGTGTAAATTGAATAAGAATCAGTTGTACTTCAAACAAAAGGAATTGTTTAATAGGAAATCACTGCTAGAATCTCCAAAAGAGGGCAAACACGTAAAAGGGTTATTTTTGTAACGATATATTCATACTATAAGGCGGAGCAGTGAGTATGGATCTGGGCTGACTTTGGAAGTGCGAATGGCATTACTTTTGGTGTGGGTAAATTCATGAACCAGTTTAAATGAAGCAGCAGTGATTGTCTGGTTTGCAATAAGGTCCATCCCCCGTTTCAGTCTACCTGACCGGCTTTTGAGAGTTAAAATAAGCTGATTCCCCTAAATCCTTCTTTGACTGTGCTTTTGTCAATATATATCTGAGTGTATGTTTAATATTTGTCCTTTTATAAATTTATATGTGCTTGTTTGAATGTGAACAAATGTGGTATTATCCATCATGGAGTGTATTTCAAAATTTTACGTTTAGGTTTACTTTTTTTTCCTGTGCGTCACCAAAACAATATACTAAGCAATTTGGTATTGGCGTTTGTTTAAATAAGAAACGCTTTATTACTACTTTATCAAGGTTTTCCTGGTGGGCTTTATAAGTGGAAGGAACTTTAGGGGTTGTAGTTATAATTAAAACAATTATAATTTAATATTGTTTTTCATGTTTCGCATGTTCGCCAAAATAAATACACAAAAAACGTATTTTTTATCTATTTACATAGGAAACCTTCCCAGTTGGACGCTGATATGTTACTGCTAAATACGTAAGAATTGCGTTGTGGGATCAGCTAACAATGGGTACCAGATGATGATTAGTTAGAAGAGGTATAGTTTTTCTTGTTGTGTTTCTCTCTATCTATCTCTAGGGAGGGATGGAGGCGGGGGGTAGGGTGTGAGGGTGGCCGGGTGTGAGGCAGCAGGTGGGCAGGGAGTGAGGGTGGCCGGGAGAGATGTCAGCCATTGTTGTCTTGTTTTTGCCGTATGAATCTGTTCTCACTTGGGTTATGCCAAAGGCATGAAATTGGCGTGAATAAATAGGAAAGCATCTGAAATGGGACACCAGTGGCGAGAGAGGGAGGCCGGGAGAGATGGAGGCAGGGAGTTAGGAACCAGATGGTGAGATTAGAAATTATTTCTATCTTGTTGTGTTTCTCTATCTATCTATCTCTAGGGGGTAGGGTGTGAGGCAGCAGGTGGGCAGGGACTGGGGGTGGCCGGGAGAGATGTCAGCCATTGTTGTCGTGTTTTTGCTGATTTGTGGTTTGTTTATGTGGTTTGTTTATGCCAGACGCTAGGCATTCTTCGGGTGACCACGGATTCATATACGCAACCATTTGCTCGCTTCCATCAACAAAACCCCGCCGTATGAATCTGTTCTCACTTGGGTTATGCCAAAGGCATGAAATTGGCGTGAATAAATCGGAAAGCATCTGAAATGGGACACTAATGGTAGTAAGAGAGAGGAGGAAAATTATGCTTGTTAAATAGTTTTTCTTTTTTATCAACAGGTGGTTGCTGCGGTATTGAAGTCAAGACACGTATCACAACCTTTCTGGCATTTCCTATTTGAGGTTTCTGTGTATGACCAGAATAAGGAATTGCTCGATTTTTAATGAGGTATTCAAATAAAAGATAAATGTTTTCAGCGTTTCTCTTAGATTAGCGGGAAACTATTGTCTGTAAGTTTGTTTTTTATCCACACGCTGAGGTGGTGTTTTGATGTCAATGTTTGTAATACTGGACTGAGCAGTTTTTAATATGCTGGTCACGCGAGTTCGGTTATAAATGCAGTAGACGCTGCTATAGTGCTTACACTTCATGTAGACCACTTTATGCTAATTGGTTCTGTATGGGAAACAGGTTCCCTAGAGGCTTTTTTCCTCTTTGGCATTTAAAGGTTTTTTATCTCTAGGGTTTTATCCTGGGCCATTAGAACCGGAAGAGGGGCACTTGCCCAAGGGGTACTAGGCCCCAAAACTAGGTTAAATATACAGTTTCTATCAAATAATTGTATATTGTTTGCTATGTACTGGGGTACTTCAGTAGTGTATTAATACGTTAATGTGTACGTTTTATGAATATATTCTGCTGACACAGAAAGCTTGTGTGATTACATCTCAAAATGTATGTTCTGTATTTTGTTCACAATACAAAGTCGCCTATTTGTAGTTCTTACTTGAATAAAGTCAGATTGTTCAATTTAAAAAGTGTTTGGTTGTTGATGTACATAAGAGATGACTCGGGAGTTACAAGAGAGTACTTTGAAACAGGAAAGTCATTTTTAATAAAATGATAAACTACAACTTCAATTATTAGTGTTACAATTTTTTGTTGGCGTACCTTTATCTTCTGCCTTTGATATATAGTTTGTTCTATATCCATAACTTCCATTAATAACTGTTCATCATTCTCATAATAAAAGTAGAATGGACATCTGTTAACACACTGCGGCAAGATGAATTATGCTGCAAGATATTTCATGATATTTCTGATACACAACAAAAACGAGTAGTATTTATATAATTTATTTAAAATATTCTACCATATATACATTTATAAATAATCATGCACATAACAGAAGCACACAACTCGATAAATAAAAGACGATGGCATTTTATCACACTACACAGTTCACTTTCTTTCTTCAGAATAAGGCACAGTCTATATCAACTGTTAATTTTTCAATATATAAATCACTAATCGGTACATTAGCTACTCAAAATAAAGACAAAAGCTAACTGTATCTACCTTGGAACTATGTCTCACTAAAGGAATATCATCTACTGCAAGGCAACGAATGTGTATACAACTGAAAATATATACTTATACAAGGTTGAAATGGTGATTTATAGCATTATATTGTATTTATTTTTGATACACTAAAGAACGAACACTTGTTTCTCCACTTGTATCACATCTTTCTACAAAAACAGTTAAGCAAATTTAACACAAATATGACTTAAGTATCCTAAACATTCTGTAACATGTCTTTTATCTTAATATGATTCAAGCATAAACTGTTTCAGTATGAAAAACCATCACCCAAATTACTCACTCTTAAATACTAGTAATTAATCCGGGTTGATAAAAATAATATTGTGCTGTGGTACTAAAGTGTCTTATTCTCAAACCCATGTGGATGCACAAATTAATATCGTGCTTACTGCTTATTCTAAAAAGATGGACACAAGTGAACAATCCTTAACGTGATACAGATAACTTTTTAAGTGCTTATCTCGGGGACCAAAGCTAACTTTCAGAAACATTATCTTTCTTACACTAAGTACACATTACCATTTGCCAAGAAATAAACTAATTATTATAAATCTTATAAGAGCAGTTCAAAATATGTCTTCAGGCACTAACGAGTAGTCTCTACTCACTAACTGACTTACTAACTCGGCTATACAAAAAACTGATGTGAAATATTTACTATTAACATTTTAGGCAACAAATGTTGAAATGAAGGCCTCCAATAACTAAAATAAGCAAACATACTGGTATTCTTATCAGTTATAATACACTCAAGGGACTCTTCACAAGAAAATATGCTGAAAACACGCAATACCAAACATTTATCAAGTGAAGCAGTGGTTTTCTTTGCGTCACATGAACAAAGGAGCGAACCATGTGATATGTGATGAATTATTCATTGACGGAAAGGAACTAACCTGCATAAATCAAGCATAGCATTGTCGGACTGAGTAAGGTCAAGATTGCTCTTTTTATACGCGATACTATATGGTAAGAAAAAAATCAGAAGATGTTCATGAACTGTAAGCTAGTAAAGTCTTGCTGAGTTGTGGCAACTTGCGGCTGTGTATTTTGTGCAGTCTGGTTGACGTTGTGTAGCTGAGTTAAAGTCTGATTAGTAACTTGAGAGCCAGAATTGCACAATCCGGTAATCTGGTTGTGTGATGAATGTGGCACAATCATGATTGGCTGCTGGCTAGAGCTCAGCATCACTGGCACCCTGGGATCAAGCAACATTGACTGGATACTGCCACTGTGTAATGTCGTTAAGTTGGTTGCTTCAACTGCTGAAGCCTGATTGGCTAGCTGTGCTGGTATCACTGATTCAGAAATGACATTACTACTCGTCCCACTATGTGGCGTTGATACCGCGAAAAGAGTCTGTTGAAGGCTTTCTGCTGGCTGAGCCTCGATGATTTCTGACTGTAAGGCATGTTCATTTATGTTTGCATCAGACAACGACAGCGTAACATTCTCCTGTTTTTCCTGTTCCCTTACTTCAACAGATTGTTGTAGGAGAGACTGCATCTCAGCTGACGTTTGCTCACTGCTCAGCATTGGAAATGCCTGAGGTTCAAATGTCTGGCGTCGTGATTTACGAGGCTTGTACGGAGTTTTAGGTGAAGTTTCACCATGATATTTTGCTATGTGATCCTTTAATTTATCCCGTCTAGTGCTGCCATAGTTACAATAACCACATTTAAATGGCTTCTCATCCAGGTGTATTTTTTCATGACGCACAAGGTGGCTCTTCTCTACAAAAGCACGCCCACACTGACTGCAAATGTGACTTCTGATGCTCATGTGAGTTCTCATGTGACAAGCAAGCTGGCTGCGTTTGGGCGTAGAATACTTACAATTGGAAAACTGACAATGGAACACGTCACCTAAATATTGTGAAATAACATACAGTGAAAATTTAGTAGTCCTGTCAATTTTGTACTTGCCTCTGAACTGACATTTATTTTTGTTATTTTTGAATGAAATGTGCATTTTTTTCCTCTGATTAAAAAGTCTGCTGTATGACCAACCACAGATTTAACGAACAAATGCTACAGACTGTTCAATAATCAAAAGAAAAGTACTGTAAACTTTTTAACATACCTGAGTGAATACGTTTGTGAGCGATCAAATGAGACTGATACTTGGTGCTAAAACCGCACAGATCACAGAGGTATGGTCTTAGGTCACTGTGGGTCACACTGTGTTGGTCTAATGTCCCTTTTGTTGCAAACGCTCGACCACAGACCTCACACTTAAATGGCTTCAGTCCTATAGTATGAGAGAAGAGAACAGGAAGTCAATACAGCTTATTGATATACCCATAATATTAGGATGTGATGTGCAAATATAGATTATGAACATTTTAGTTATGTGGGAGTAATTGCAGTTTTACATAATAAGCATATAATGTACAAACTGCTCCAACAGTACTTTATGCGATAAACAGATTATTCACATGTAAAAAATTAAATGTCGGGTTATAAGGCATATTGGAATAAGCAAACTGATGAACCTGTTTTCACTTGAATCACAGATATTACAACTTGCACACAATTTAACATAAGCTGGTTATAAATCTTGCTGATGGTATCATATTTGTATTTAAATAAATGCTTTCAGCTACAACCTGACAATTATTAATGCGATTCAATTGGTGTGCTATCATGTCACTGCCTAGGCAATTGATTTTAAATTGTGTTAAATATCTTGATTCATTCTAAATGTTTAAGTGTTGCTTACAGTACGAAACATTAATAACTGACCAAATACTGTGTGGCTGAAAACCTGAGAATTTACTTAAAGAGAAAGATTTTAATAATTTAAACTGTATTGCAGCTTTGTCCTTCACACAGATGCACGAACAAACTGTAGGGTTTATATGGATAATCACAGTCAGAAAATTGTACTTTTTTTTTCAAACGCGCTGTGCATCTTGTTACCTGAAGGACTGATCTCTCTTCTAACAGACATATTTTGCTAATAATAATGATGTTGATTTGCACGCTATAATCTTACTAGTAATTAATTTTTCAGATAACAACAATGAAACATGGCTTCTATGAGCTAAATAAAAGTGTGGCAAACTGGCATGTTTGTGTTCTGAACAAGTTGCAAATACTGTATCAGTGAACATAAACAAGGTTACCCATTGACACCCAGTCAACACACGGGATGACAAACATGGGCATTAGATAGAGATCAAAGGTTGAAGTACAGTGTTGGGAGGTCGGATTATAAAAGAAAAATACAATCTAAAGCATACCAAAATAATTTAAGATTGAAAAAGTGGTCTATTTACAGAGTGGTTGGAGTTGGAAGTTTGACTATGGAGTATTCTAAGTATCCTATATATTATACAGGCCTTATCTGGCTATAGTCATGCCACATATGATGCATTTCATTACTAAATATATATTTTCCAAATATTCAAACAATTCCAATTCTGTTTATATATCTTAAATCAGTCTAGCTGTAATCTTGTTGGCAAGGCAACCAACCACCACTGGTTGATATGTAACTAGACATTTGGTGGTTTAATTAGCGGGTACAATGCCATGTTGTACATTTTCATTTCAAGAACACTATAAAATGTGTCTGGTTCTTACAAAGCAACATGTAAACATTGTAGCATATTTCTATTGGTATTATAAATGTAACTGAGTGAATACTGATGAAAAAGTCACATTCATGTTTGTGTGATATACATGGTATTCATGATTGTAGTCATGATTACTTTACAACATAATTGTAATTGATTACATTCAGAATGAATTTAATCACAATCATAGTATTCTCAAGTAATCGTAAACCTTGGTCCTGTAATCGCTCCAACCCTGATATATACAATGTTTTATGTATATATATATATATATATATAGAGAGAGAGAGAGAGGGGGGATTTGCTGTATTTTGTAAAAAGATACGAAATCTGTCAAGAATTTTAAAACCTAACATGTATCACAAATAACGGGTTACTTTACAATTACCTGTACTGTATATTTAACAAACTTCAGAAACAAATGCATCATCACAGAAAAGTACATGGTGCATAATACTGATAGTGATTTATAACAATGATTACCTGTGTGACATCTGGCATGCATTGCCAAATTGTTCTTGCTACGGAATGACATATTGCACACAGTACACTCATATGGTCTCTCATCTGTGTGAGACATCCGATGATATAACAAGTTCTGAATCCTATCCGCTGAATAACCACATGCAAAATCACACATGAATGGTGGACCAGGAAAGTGAGTTTTCATATGATTGTAATATTCCCTGTTCCAAGCAGATTGATATTTACACAGGCAACAGGTGTACACGGTAAGGTTCTTGTGTGCCTTTTCTCTGTGTCGTTCTAATTTTTCAGAACTTGTTGTCACAAATTGGCAATCACTGCAGCACACCTTTGAGAGGTGCTTAGCCTTGCGACCACGTCTTCTATGCAAATTTTTTTTCGGCTTGGGTAGCACCAATTTGAATTCTTCATCTTCAGTATTTGAGGCAAAATTCTGATCACTCTCCTCATTGCCTTCTTCACTGTCTTGTTCTAGACTGCCAGCATCTGAATCCTTGACACGTGAGAGCTGAATCTTCGACTTTCCCAGTTGTTTCTTTAAAGTAACCCGAGGAGTGCGACCTCGTTTCTTAGACAACTTGGAACCTTCTATTTTTAACTTGACCTTGGATATACGTACTCTAATTGGATTTGGATCAATCTTGATAGGAATGCCCTTTCTCTTGTGACGACCTGGCCTTTTGGCATCAACATGTTCGTTGTTCACTGGAGATTCTAAATCATTCAGCTCTTTGGATATGTTCAGGACATCAGACGATGTGCTGTATTCATCATCGATGATGGCAGAAATGCCAGAATCAGCCGCCCCCAATGATTCATACAGCTCATCTTCTGTTTGTAAACAAGCTGTGGCATCTTGTTTATCGAAGGAAGCTTCATCCAACTCTTTGTCAGGATCACATTCATTATTACAGTCTTCACCATTAACTATCTCATTCTTAACATCAATTAAACTTTTGTCAGTTGTTCCATCATTCTCTGTCTGTTCTTCAGCATAATCATCTTTTACACCTGAATCTGCTGTCATCTGAAATATATCAGTCACACTCTCCTGTGTGTACTTTGCCTGAAGATCGACTACCATCTGACGATATGCATCAGGTAAAACGCCTTTCTCATCTAGAGTCTTCAACATTACATACAAACACCATGGGCTACTTTTATACAATGGATCTTCCTGAAGTAGTGTGTATACCACTGAGATGTTAATTTTGCTCCACGTCAAGCTGTTCAACATGCCATAGAATCGATGTTGTCTCTCCTCCATCATGTGCCGTACCCATCTATTCAGAACGTGTATCTTCAGTTCTTCACGGATGGGCAGCGTCTTATTGGAGACGAAGTCCGATGATCTTCTTGTATGAAAACTGAAGCAGTTCTTCCTGTTGGATAACATCCATAATATTTGCCATAATGAAGGCTTCAGCTGTTTTGGCAAATGATGATAAGCCAGTCTTCTGTGCGACATCCTTGGTCATGAAGCAGTTCGTAACATTCATGCTCCTTTCCAGGTAGGCACAGCAATAACCTTTCAGCTTCGGTATCATGAAACGGTTGGAAAGCCTAATCAATTCTTCGACATTATTCCTGTTTACAATAATGCTACCAGTATAGATATAATCCAGCAGAACTTCAAACACACCATGGTCTTTGCACTCAATTGTTATGTGCTCAGTTCCACTTTTGTTAATCTTTAGGAGTGCATCAAAGTACGGACTACAAGCTGCTAGAACATTGCGATGGGCCACACTCTCTGACCCCTGAACATGGAACCTTACATCACAGAATCTGCCTTCCTTCCGCTGATTATGCAACTTTTCCAAAATGGCACTCCCCTGCTGGTTCTCAGTGAAATTCATGATCGTCACTTGCTGGGTAACATCCATCACATACTGGTTTGACTCTGAAATGTGACGACCAAAGAAAAACACATTTTACCTTGGGGTCTAAACATCTATGTTAAACTGATGTAAAGGTATTTAATAATTATAATAATAATTCTACAAAACCACAATATTTAAAACTTGGCTAGAAATAATGAAGGATACCAGTCTTAAGAATAGATATATATTGTTCTCCAGCCAATTGTTCTGAATGAAGCCTGACAGACTATATGGACAATTGCCGTATATTTTAGTTAAGACACAGGCTCTGACAATATTATGACACTGGGTGATACCAGATTTTATGAGCAACAAATCACACTAATATTCAGATGCCCTACTGCTGACAATTAAAATAAATACTGTGTCTTTACCGACACACTTGAATAGCTTATGAAGAACTGATCTGACACAAATTGTTTTCTTTTGAATATTCTGAATTTGGTGAAGGGGCACTCATTTTATAACTATTATGTATGCACTAAAATATGTCAATGTAGTGATTGTACACAAGATATAACAACGGTATGGAACATTGTAAAAAAAATTGGCTTAGACTATGAATGTTACTAACTCATAATTATATGATTGGTTGGTTGATTGGTTTGTTTAGCTTTGGCACTGGTCACACCTAAGACATGGGGCTGAAAGGTGTCTCCTTATAGAAATATTAAATGACATGATAATACATGTACAGAGTATTATACTAGTCAGAACCTGAATCTATCAGAAATAATTTACCTAAACCAGTGACTGCCAATAGTCAATATCTATATCATCAGCATTCAACCTTGACAGCATGTCAGCTATATGGCATAAAGTGGAAGGTGGCTTTACTTAATTGATAATTATATTCCAGAACTAAAAACATTTACGAAAGTTGGAACAGCCCTATTTCCAAACCATTTGGACATTCTCACCTCCACCTTCTGGGGGAGCTACTGATAGCATCTGCAAGGATCGGGCCCAAGTTGCCATGTCAGTGCTACGTGAGGAGTATGGCAAACCACAAACCAAGAGTGTATGCTGCCACACATTTAAGCTCCAGACACAGCCAAATACTTGCCATACTATCATGAACGCACTGTGTTGGTTCCATATACTCTGATGGGTAATGGAAATTGTGTAAAATGGAAGTTAATGATGGAACACATCAGAATGATTAGTGTGATTGCTTAGCATAACTTCAAATATATGAGGGGAATACTTCATCAATAAAACAAGATTATACAATAGATCAGTTGCACAAAGAGGCAATTTGGACTGGTTAGACATGTTCTTAGCATGAAAATCTTAGACAAAATATATTGAAAACGTTTATGTGAAATCATATAAATCACATCCCGCGTATATAGAATCTTAGCTTTACCATATGGGTTCATTCTAATATTTTGCTGTTCGCAGGAATTTATCGACCACTGTTTGTCATTTCTACTTGTGTACATTTATATAAATTTCTTAATTATGAATTCAAAGTTAAATTATGAATGGATGAATGTGGAGAGAAAAACCCAGAAAAACAGTGAGCTTACAAAGCCACAACTTATAAAAACTGACTGGTTCATGACCTTTCCTTGGTTAATTAATAAAAAATAGACTGTTAATATGCAACATATGTGTAAGTGCCAAGAAGTCTAATGTTTTTGTCAGTGAAAAAGATGACTTGGTTAAGCCCCAATGATCAGCAGACCATTGGCAATTTTTTATAGACATTATTTTTGGCTGCTTCTCAGCATTGGCAGGTTTCTGACAAGACAGTAAAAACTGTTGTTTTTACCATCCCATCATAAATACCTTTCTGATGTCTACTTTGTCATAAATACCTTTCTGACATGTAAAACGTAAAACTCATATGTTTTTAATGTTTTAAAAGCACAAAATAACTGAAAAAGACTCTCAGCTGTGCTATTGTATTTTATGTATACACTGTAATATACAATTGTTTAAATGTGCTTGATCTGTTCGTAGTGAATAATGATCACAGAAATAAAAGAACTACTCATATGATCTGGAATTAATTATCTTTAGCAAAAGAACTCACTTGAGTTGGCAAGAACAACCAAGTAATTAATTGCATTAAGCCTACCGCAGTTAATAATAATCACAGAAGTGAGGAATAAAACTACTCCTATGATGTTGGAGTAGTTATACTAATAGCAGGTGTATGTAAGATCTTTATGCAGAATATAGTCTATGTACTTGTGAAGTTTTTAGGAGCAAAATAGAATGTGGTGTTTGCTTTATAATGCTGTCACATTACATTGATAGGTTAGATGTGTTGGAATTTGATAATATAGCTGTTTTTGTTTCGCTTTCTATGTTAATTAAATGTTAATATGCATAAAGTGCTAAATAACATTGCTATATAGAAATTGCCAGATTGTTCTATAACAATGTCATGCATAATTTTAATTTGAACAGACGTGAAATAATGAACTATCAATATGTGATGAATGAATATGTTAATTAAATATATCAAATAAATATAATTGTATATAACATTCCTAATGAGTTTGTTGTTGTTTTTTCAGTAGGCCATATAATGACCAATATCCTACATTACCAGAGGATATTTTAGTTTCATGTGATGCAAGAAATGACTAAACCAATTTTCATTTGGCTAAACAAGAAACCCAACCCTGGTATATGTGCATAGAGTGATAGACTCCATGTTATGGATGACAAAGTGCTCAGGTCTTTATCTCTGCCTCTAACAGTTCTGATGATTGGCTACATAACAATGTTGATTTGTGTGGTGGAGCAGTTTCTAAATAAACGGTCGGTTAAGTGTCCATCCGAGTGAAGTATCTAGTATTCTAGATCTCTACACCAAAACACTGTCAGTGTTATAATTTTAAGACTGACATGTTACAATTTAATATAATTAATCACTTAATATTCATTATCATCACTAACTGTTATATCACTGGATAGTCTAGTAGTCTAGAAGCCGACTAAAGTCTAGAAAGACTAGATCTAGAATCTACTCAGTACTTGTGACTTGTCTGACATAATATTTGTAGGTAAACTCACCGATATAACGGTTGCACAATGCACTACTAACTACAAATACAAACTACAATCCACTACAAATACAAACTCTACTTTACAGCCAAACTGTTATACTTACAGTGAACTCTTCAACTTTGTTTATGTGAAACACAAAAACAGTGACAGAACTCCAGATGATCTGTCAACAGCTCAACGTGAGAACATGCATCGTAAACAGTCATATCTGATGTCTAGTTAATGTTCCTCCACCCAATAAAAATTCTTAACAAACTACAAATAACAACTAGTATACATGATCAGAAGTAGCTGAATAAGTGTACTTCGTTAAAATTTTGCCTACGCGTACTAAATAAAAGTAAGTAACTAAACACCGCTCGTAACTTAACTTCTAGCAAACTATGGTAGCCATCTTGGACAGGAGGGAAGAAGCTCCGGTCGCACTATACACCACATTAAACGTTGGCGTAGAAATTGTCAGCCTAAAACAATCCCTAGATGGATATGCGGATACTTTTTCTAAAAACGTATCTGGATCCACTGTATGACATTACGCCCGAAAAACTCTCAAACGAGTATTTTCACTCCCTGACAGAGCTGCAGTTGAAAATGGAAAACAGTATAATAATACTTTACTCACACCATGAACTGATGGAGGAATTTTTATACCGACCATACCACTTAAATTTTATCAAAGTCATTATACGTCTAGATATAGATCTGCATAAACCCACAGGATCACTCTCCGTAAACTAGTACCATGTCTTACTAACATCTATTGCTGCAACACTGATGACAAGAGCCCGCGTTTAACATGATATGATAACTATAGCAGTTTGTAAATCATGTCGCGTGTTTGGCATATGATCCTGAAGACATATAATATCCTCGTGATTTCCCAATGTATGTTCCAGTTTGACTGAATATTGAATTTAGATATAATGATTTATGTAAAAATGTGTAGGGGGCCTGCGTGCTGGTTGTTACAACGGAAATATAGCCGACTCTTAATTTAAACTGATTAAGTTTATTTCCATGACATAAGGCGCATAAGTCTCGATCCCAGCTGGATTGATTCTTCTAGTTCTATGGCGGGACTCTTACGATATTGTTTAACTTTAGGAACAAAACAGGAAAATAGTGGGAGTGGAGCTTATAGTAACTGTGTACTCATGGGAATGGTTCCTTTTAGGATTTTATTTTGTTCCCAACAAGACATTAATTAAGATAAGGTAAGGACTCGGTTAAAATGAAAGTACAAATTTGATTGGCGATTGTCAATTAATTGTTAAATGGATGGTGTAATTATACAGACAACGCAGGAGAGATATACGTATACCTTTTAGTTTTTAGTTTTAGCTTTTAGTAGCGCCTGTTTTGGTCATAATTAATTGTATGTGGCTTGGGAACCGACACACACACACACACATTGTCACACACACACACACACACAGAAAGAGAGAGAGAGAGAGAGAGACACAATAATATAGAACACAGGTCTTTAATAATCCCTTTTATTGCAGTTAATTGGCAAGGTCTTCCAGCCACCCAAATGAAGTTTAGCAATTAATGTAGAATTTACATCATAACGTTTCAGATTTTACATCCAAATGATAGCCAATCTAACATAGATCATAGACACGCGAGATACAAGTCAACTGTAAGTAAACAAAAAAATAATTAATTGTATGTGTAATTATTATAAATGTAATATAAATGCGCACCTCATAGCTGTATAGTACACCTGTGCCAGCGCCTTAATTATCTTTATAACACGCGCGCGCGCGCTCGCGTGCATACAAATAATATTACTGTAATTAGAATTTAGGTGGATTACTATTATAATAAGGAAAATACATTTTTCGATGATACTTATTATTTAAGAATATATAGGCTAAATAACTATTTATTATTAAAATGATACGCAAAATTACAAATAAAGTAATTTTCTTCTTTGGTTTAATTTTTTATTTATTATTTGAAGCCGTATTCGTATTTTTCTTTCAGTCGCCAAAACCATTGCTACAACATTCATTACCAGTAGGCTTGATTACTGCAACTCTCTCCTTTATAACATCGCATCTAAGGATCTTCTAAAATTTTATTAAGTTCAGAACAGCTTAGCTAGGGTACTCACACGGTCTCCTCGGGTTTCTTATTCTGTGCCACTTCTGGAATCACTTCATTGGCTCTATGTTCAATCTTGCATGATTTTCAAACTCTGTAACATATTGCATATAAAACTCTTTCTTACCACAGAACATTCCTATCTATCTTTCAGACTTTCTCTACCATTCAAGCCCCTCGGTGGCTTAGTTCATCTGGTTTTTACTTGTTATCTCTTCCCAGGGTTAAAACTCATACTGAGACTCGTGTTTTTTTTCAGTTGATGTCCCTGCTCTTTTGAATTCACTCGTTGAACATGTTAAGTATTCAAATAACGTAGTTTCTTTCCACCACCGTTTGAAAACTCACCTTGTCAGACTAGCTTATCCCTCCTACGTTTCCACTGCATTCGATCATTTGTTGACGAATTTTTGCATCGTATCTTGACTGTGAGATTACCTAACCCCTGCACTAGATGCGCCATTGGGTTCGATTCTTTTCGAGGATAGTGACGTTATAGAAGTTTGTAATTATTATTATTATTAAATACATAAAAATTGGAGTCCTAAATCGGTAGTCTGGCAGAGATATATATTAGCAGCTGAGCTTAGCGACTGATTGGACTTCTCAATTTATCATTCCGCATCAATCAATCCATCCTTAGTTAGTGTCCTAAAACTGGTGTGTGATGAAAAATTCTAAGAGTAACATAAATGTAGCTTTGTGTTCAGGATTATCAGGCCACTGGAATTGAGTGAGTATGTTTCAAGATTCCTCTTGAGCAACAACATCATTATACATACAATCTACTCTGTTTATACCATACAATTAAATTTAAAACTATTTGAAGTTCGGCAGATCATTGTATTTCCTTTGGGACAATATGACATCAGAAGGAGAACAAGATCGTAAGCCTACCAGAGAACAGAGGCGTCCGGGATTCTAGGAATTAACCCTTCTTTCGATATAAATGGAGATTAGCCCAAAATGTAATGGAAATATTGGCAAATTCCTAGATGACCAGGTGTCTGTTTCCCTGTAATACATTTTTCTCCATGTGACGTCATATGGACCCATAGGGCTATAGGAAATAACCATGAAGTAAATAAAAAATTGTCGATAAGAAAATACAAGCGATGGTGCTACTTTAAATATATAAAATGATAACTGGACATGCTGGATAAACTCGAACTGAAGCCTAACTTAACTGAGGACAGAGACAACTGAAATACTGACAGTCAAGGAGATTAAAATTAATTATAAGTGTATAATTTTAAAAGGTTTATAAACGTTATTAAAACGTACCCAGTCAAGTGTAAGACTTAAAAGTAATTGTTTTTCATGCAGATACCTTCTTCTTCCTATTAAGTACAAAATCCAAACTTGGATATTGCGTACTGGTGCACTAGTGAGAGTAGTGTATTGGGATGTGGTTCAACATTTCTAATTTGGTTTTAGAAACATGTCGTGTGTGTGTGTGTGTGTGTGAGCGCGCGCACCTTGCCTTTGCATGCTGTTGAAAGAATCTTGTAGGTCTGATCCCAGGAGAAAGAATGCCAAATATATATAAAAAGACTGGGACAAGTATAAAACATGTATTTAAAACACACACACAATATATATATATATATATATATATATATATATATATATATATAATGCTTTCAGCCATCACTGATCAAGTTAAAAGGTAGCTCATAATGTATACACATCGATTGACTGATACTAGTTTAGTGCTAGACCCACTGACTTGAAAGAAAACTAGACCGAACACGGTCCCAACTTCCGGTCTTGGAAAAAAGGAACGCAGACTGCTAAAATCAGGTTTGTAAACATGGTGAAATCATATTGTGCCGTTGGTTGTACAAACCGTGGAAGTATTACAAAGGGAATCGTTTATCTGTAAGTATTTCTAGAAAGAATTTAGCTTTTAACAATTACATGTGCCCTATTCAATGGCTATTGAATTAGCTAGTATTCGACAAACCTGGCGTCTCTGGGGTCTGATCCCAACTAGATCTCTAGACTACGTCTATGGACTTGCATAAATTGGTCTGAGAGCAGCATTTTATCGGTATTAATGGCCTGTGTCTTCGCGCCTAATAATTATTTGTTATTACTTTATTTTAGTATATCATCTAATGAAGAAAGACGGAAGCTCTGGCTGAAAGCAATTAATAGGTTTGATGTTATAACAAGAAAACCCTGGACCCCGTCAAAGTTTGGTGTGATCTGTTCAGATCATTTCTCTGTGGATGATTTTATCCTGTCGAAACACAAAAAATTGAAGACTCTAAAAGATACGGTGGTACCTTCAATATTTTCTTGGACAATCCAGCATCAGGTAGCTGTATTATTAATTTTATGTTGCAAGTCTTGCAACAGAATGACATTTAGAAAGGTTTTAAAAGGTCATTTTTAGTTATGTAGGAGTTTAAGAGTCAACCCCTCTGGTGATCTCAACATATGTGTTATAGACCAGAATGCTATTATATTTTGTATTTTTCTATACATATATTTCTGTCTACAACTCATTTACATGATTTTATGATGATGTATTGAATAAGACAAAATAGGTAATAATTTGTAATAATATTTTGCCAGATTAGTGTAACATGCTATATATAATAATAATAAAATCATAGAATAGCTACCTTTTCGATTGAAAGAATCTTTTAAGTTAGAAACTGGTTATGCAAATTTATGACATGCTGTAAAGTAAACTGATTTAACTTCAATCAACTTGTTTTCAGGCAGTGTCTCAGCAGACACAGAAAAATATTGCATCAAGTGTGACATGCACAGAGGCAGAGACGCCTCACCTTGATTGTTCCACTTTAACCGCTATCACAACAGAGCACTCTTATACATGTGAGCCAGATACATTTAAGAGAAAATATCAAGAAACACTCCATAAGTTAGAACAGACTCAAAAAGACCTCTTGAATACAGAACGGAGAGAGAAAAGGGCCAAGGTCTATATAGAAAATTTGTGGCGAGATATGAAGGAACAACAAAAAATCTCAGAGGAGGCCGAGCAAATGGTTATTGAACATGTGGTTAATGTTTGTATTAATAATAATAATAATGTATATTTAATAAAGGACTCTTACTAGCAGGAGCCATTCTAAGGTGCTGTACAAATAATATGTAATATAATAATACCCCAAATAACATGTTTGTATAAAACAATACCAGAGAAGAGATCAGCAAGAAAGGCCTCCATGTCAATCAATATATATTTTATGTGTGAAATAAATTTAGCTGAAACAGATTGTTTCTGTAAAGCAGGGTTGTGTTTCTGCTGGCAGAAACCTATTTCTGCCTCGTGGCAGGCAGGAACTACTTTATGCCGGCAGAAATTATAATTCTGAAAATGGGAACTATTGAAGTTCAAACTTTATAGTAAGATTGTGGTATGCTTCTTAAGGATTGGTAGTTTAGAATTTATAAGGGTTTCAAGAACAGAGAAATTGGCAGAAATAACTAATTTGAAAAACAGGATCAAGTTTATTTAGTTGATATTCATATGTAGCATAAGCCAGTATATACTGCTGCATTCATTTATCAATTTAACTGCCCTTAAGCATGGCAATATTTAGCAAAGAAATGAAGGAAGCCACTGTAATCAGTTAATCACTAATCATTTGTGATTAGGTGCACTACAATGTTGAATTCAATAGTCCAAGTCTGTATGTCCTCTGAGCATCCTGTAACAGAGAACCAACTTTGCTGCCTTGACAACACCAAGTCAGTTTCAGAGTTTGCTGTGCACAAGTCTAAAGGTTAAAAATGCTCTCATTTGAAGCAAAAGATCAATCCTTTGATGTAGGCTAGGAGGTAGATGCTAACCAACCAGAATAACCAATGAAAAAAAAAAAATTTAATTGCCAATTGTTACTGAAATATATGGACTATTTCTGCCAAAATGATGGCTGAAACCTATTTCTGCCCTCCCGGCAGAAACCTATTTCTCCAATGGCAAGCAGCAGAAACTGTCAACCCTGTTGTAAAGATACATCAATGTTAATCAGGAAATGATAAGACAGCATGGAAGACACAGACACCCTTAATCAAATTGTCATCATCACAGGAGATGACAAGATCATATATGTGTGTTCTTTCTTGCACATGCTGTATTGTGTTTCACATAACTAATGTACATATTGAGTTTTTATTTGTATAGAAACGATGTAAGTTGATGGATTTATAAATCAAGAAATTGAATAAATAGTTCCTGATGCTGCTCAATTTGATCAAAGGAGAGCTGTGTGAAACATTTAAACCTTAAAAATTATGTTAAATCTCAACTGTTTTGTGTCAGTTAGAGATATCCCTGTTGACTTATATTTAGGTCAATGGAAATACTGATTATCTGCTGAGATTAAAAATATTAATGATAAATTTACTGAGATCGCTTAAAACTTCATATTAAGCAAAACATTTCCTATTCTTCGGTGTAAATATGTGTTTACGTTGCATTTTATGGAAGCTCCCGGTGTTCTAGGAATTTTTCATAGGTCATCTAAATGCGGAATGAATATATATATATAATGCGAAGCGATGTGTAGCACAAATTTAGAGACTAAAAATAAAGGGACATCAGAAGCTATTATTAACAGTTTAGCACAATCATCTAGTGAAAGCAAATGATTGCTCTTAATATAGTGAACTGTATCCAATACACTTTTGTACATTTGAAGTATATGTTAATGTCTAAAGTTTGAAGTACAAGTATAAATATAAACTATTTAAAAATATCCACTAATTATATTATATATATATCAAGAAAACTCTGTTTGTAACATATGGACCAAAATAAAATGGTTCTCTTGTGGTGCATGATCATGTTTTTTTTTCCTGTTTGTGTATCAGATTATGTGTAAGACGAGATTTTGGAACCTAACATAATTATACATAAAATTACATTTTCATCAATATAGTTTCAGTGTGGTATTTGAGCATTTATATGCTTGTAATTTTGGATTTTCCTACGATTATTGTATAAATAAATATACGGTGTGCATGTTTTCATGGTCATATTCTGACATGGGTCAAATAGATCAAGTGGATAGGCGCTTTAATTTAGATCACACCTAACTTCAGATTTACGTGGCTACATCATATGGAAAAATAACGTGGACGCCATATTATAGTGGCGCAGTGACCACGTGATTATGTTAACTGGGAAGGACTCAAATAGATGTGCTAATAAAAAGGCTGATTGATATGCATCTTTATATATGCAATGGCATGCATTCAATGATCAGACAGAATTAGTAAGAGAATTAACATTGCAATGAAATGAGGCAGGAATAATAATATTACAACTGGAAATACTGTATTTTCATAAGATATCTCTTAGGCATTGGCTACGCGTACGTCAGCCGTACGTTTAGACTCCTATAGTCTAAACGTACGGCACTCATTCTGGGCATACGTATGCCTTTATTTCTGGTTACGTGAGTTGTATTTTTAATGTCGTTAGTCTAAAAGTAAGGCAGTCGATATGCGCATGCCTATGATTTTCGCATGTGAACCGTATATGTTTAGAGCTCGGCTATCCTCTAAGTGTAAGGCATAACTGGCATATCTTTAGTACTGGGTTCTAAAAGTGCGTGAGTTATTTTTGCACGCCTTGTGCTTGCTGATGTACCAGCTTTTAGTTCGCTTGAAATACAAGCATATGCGTCTGCCTCCATTGTTTGATCAAGGCTGGATCAAGCCTCTGTCGTGACATATATTTGAACAATTCCTGAATAGAAGTACAATGATGATCAAATCACCATCTGGTCCCACTACAATAAAGTAACGAACAGCCTTAACGAAATATGTCTGGTAATTAATGCACATGCAGAATCAAAATGCAATATATATATATATATTTATATTGCTAATTCTATAAGTATGTTATTCACTCATTTCCTGCATTTTATTCATATTTCAGATCTTACATACGCAAAGATAGACTAAACACTTGTCGCGGAAATTTCATTTATGAAAATTACATGCACAGTAAAGAAATCTCACTATAGACCATTTCCGTGGCGCATGCGCAGTCCACATCTACAGTCGTTTGCGGGTCAGCAAAGCCCTGTAGTAGCATGGAACAAGAAGTGTAATTCACTAATTGTTTGTAAATTTACGTTTTGGGGAATTCACAGAACAAAAACGATCTACATGTTCTTGTAGCAGTTTAATTTTTATTAGATATAACGTAGAATTATTGTTTTATTAATAGATGGGATTATTTGTATAGGAAAAGTTGACAGTTTATTTTTGCCTGAAAAATACATATTATTCGAAATAAAATATCAAATTGAGAACTTTACTAGACATGTTATCAATATATGAAATATATTGTGATCTCACGATTGGTAAAATAATGTTTTATCATATGGTTCAGCGAGCCCAGTGAAACGCGACCCGCAAACGGATGTTCGCTAGATGGCGCGGTTGTCG
Source organism: Paralvinella palmiformis (assembly GCA_025642065.1). Lineage (NCBI taxonomy): Eukaryota > Metazoa > Annelida > Polychaeta > Terebellida > Alvinellidae > Paralvinella > Paralvinella palmiformis. The sequence continues at coordinate 216,679 of JAODUP010000497.1, forward strand.
CGGAAATTGTCTGTCGTGTGACTGACTAGAACTACGCTTGTACAGGTTGACTAACTTGCCTTGCTTATTGTTTTATTGTTTAACCGGCCGGCCACAAATCCCGAAGCGGGACGGAATGGGTGACCACCAACTTCTTTCGCACATCAATAAATCGGAGATCTATGGTTTCACACCCATTTGACCTCACAATTGGTCGGCCACAAACACGTACGGGCGATCACTAATTCTTCATAACATAAATTAATTCGACAACCGGCCATGACTTTACAATATGACAGACATAATATCATATTTGTGGTAGTGTACAGTGATATTATAAGGCACGTGTAGATAGTTTGACTAGCAAGTACTCGCAACACCAGGATTTAATCAAATGTTCACTGAATAACAGGATACGTAAAGATGATGATGATGATTGCTGTTTTACGGCCACAGCATACGTAAAGAATCGACTATACCATTGTTGAAAATATGATCATGTCTATAATATACTTTGTGAAGTAAAACATCAATTGGAGATAATTCCATTTTAAAAACCCTATCAACAATTGTGCCAGGGATAATAATACCAGTTTCTATGTATTCTGATAAAAGCTGATAACATAAGTTCTTATAGTGGGATATGTTTTACAACACACGCGTTTAAAACTGACTTTGCACGATTGCCTATCACAGTACTAACATTATCCAAATTCACTGTACGTAGAAGATTTGTATACCAGGAACTCTTACTTAGCCCACTCTTTTGTTTTACTATGCCACCTCGTGCTGAGTTAAGGGTCGACTTATCTGGTGAACTTAAATTAACACATTGCATAATATAAGTAAGCGTTGGTGGGCATATTAAATTGAGCTATACAAATGAGACTTACTATTATTGTTTAAACCTGGATAATTCATACCGATATTACTGAGAGAATAGAACGTCCTTCTACATTTCTGTAACAGGCCTATTTTGGACATGATCAGACCGGGTACCATTGTCAGTAAACGTTACACCCAATATTACCAAATCAGTGATAGCTTCCTTTATATTTTCATTTCAATGCCATATGGGTTCAGTGACAAAACAATCAGGCTTATAGCCAACACTCAAACATTGACTCTTTTTAATGACGAAATTAAATCTCCATTTATTGGCACATACAACACACATAACCATCAGGGCTTGTAATCGAGGAACTATTGAATTATACCAACTGATTGCATCAGCATAAGCAAAGCAGTTGTATATTGAGTCACCCAAACGAATGCCATGTTTACTACAATTGAGCTCATTCATAAGATCATATATAAATATATTGAAGAACACATGCAGGTGATAAGATACTGCCTTGCCTGATACCTCTTCACATTAAAGCAAGTGTTATGCTATGTATATGATAGATAATGTAGAATATAATTTATAAAACATGCAACCATGCCAAATTAAATCAAAGCATTTTACGGCATCCATACTAGCAATAAATAAGTTAGAATTATGGTTTTTAGAATACCACGTAAGATCATTTAATAGATATATTCCACGAGAAACACTATAATCAATACCGAAACCGAACTGATTGAAACATAAAGGAACATCGGTGAGTAAAATCAGTAATTCGAACAGCTCGGCAAGAATAGAGGACATTGTTATCGGTCTGTAGTTTAGTGGATTACCAGGGTCTAGAGTTGGCTTCTTCAATACGAGTACCATTAGTCCGGTAGTAAAGATACTAGGCAGATGGTTATGAGTTAACATCACTGAGTATAGGACAGACAAATGTTCACATAATATAGTTGATCGACCATGGATCAGATACTCGGCAGCAATTCCATCTATTCCAGTTTTGTACGCAGGCCTTGTGCCGTATTATATGATTCTTCGTATTATTATACTGCTTTTTGACCTGATCAGATGATGATGATTGTTTGATGTTTTACGGTCACTTTTGTGCACAAGGTAGGCTAAATGGGCCGAACGACCTCCAAAGGTAATGCGACGAAGTGAAAGACGAAACAATCTTCAGATATGCCCACGCCGGGATTCGAACACGGGTGGTAGTGATCTGTGGTCCAACACGCTACCGCTAGACCACGGAGGCGCCCCTTTTGACCTGATCAGAGATACGTACGCTGTTGCTGGTCTATGAGCGGACAATTGTCCGGCATGATACTTGCGTAACAGTCAACCAACTTACTACAGGGCGTTGAAGAATGAGTATGGCTCTTCCTCGTCTTTTAATCCGGAATGATTTCATATTTCTGTGCAACAGATTGTCCAATGAATGATACAGTTAATTTTGAGAGAGGATTGTACACAACTTCCAGCTAGTTTTCTGAAAAGACGTTTCATGTCTTTTATAGTTTGTGTAGACCATGCCTTGTCTTGGTCGGTCATTAGCGACCCATCGCTGCCACCAGAAGCGTTTTGTATCTCGCGCTCGGCTCAGATCCGAGCAAGAGTACTTCTTGGGACGAAAGGCTCACATTTTCCGCATCAGGAGGAATAATCTTACAGGATCTTACATTAATCATATCGTAATCGGTAAATAACGTGTGATCAATCCAGCTATACACACCATGCACGAGCTGTATTAAAATAAGAACAATGAACATTTTGTATGAATGCTAAATCATCCACATTGAAATCGTTACCTATTATAAAATCATGCATCAGTTTTCTATGTGGTGTGAACTTATTACGCTTGAACCAGCTGAAAGTGTAACATTCACTTGGTTTAGGGAGGTGTTCATTAAAATCACCGACAATCAATCTTTGTAGTCACCGTATCCCCACACTCATCAATTATACATTGCAAGTCATCAATATATTCGATATATGCCTCTGTTCGTGAGGTGTTACTTCTATCATAATATGGCACGTATACTCCAATATATATTTCTTTGTAAATCAGATAACTGAATATACATTATCGACACAACACAGTGGCATAACAAATCAAAAACAGATGCGCGCGTATCCCCACGTTCGGTTAGGCCGCCAGTCTAAAGATACGGCTCGCGTTCGTGTAGAGTGTAGACACTTCGTATTTTATGACTATTTGCGTGTTATTTGTTTGGGTGGGTGTTGTATTTGGATTTCGGTTTCACCTGGGATGTGCATGTCTTGGCTTTGAGTTGGTCGGATCGTTTTGGCGCCAATGTGGGGACGGTCTCAGTACGGGTTCTTCCAGTGTTCTATCAGTGAGGACGGTATTTTCTCGCCTTATTCTCGGCGAAATGCTCGGTGTATACTATCTTGTATCAGGATCCAGCTCTCAGCCAATCATGTACATTCTTGGCTTCCCCGATAATAGTAAACATCTATTCGGAGCCACAGTGTTGACTAGCGAACATCTTGTTTATCAAGCGCGTTCCAGTGATATTGTTCATAATTAGATCTACCGGCACTCAACAAGTGTCCGACATAGTTCCAGAGTAGGCATCATATTCACCTTTCTGTGTGACATTTATTAATATCTTTACATTTGTATAGGCATTATAGTCTTTAATTTGTTAAACATAACATAACGATACGCCACCATAGAATCGTACAAACACGTACCGGTTAAAGACAATCCCCCAAAAGACAATCCCAATCAAAGAGCACCCAATTTGAAGATCAGCAAGTTGAAAAGGTGACCAAGCCAACAAATGAAGTCACCCAAGGCATATCAACCTTAATCTGACTACAAGATAATACCCGAAATAAGCAATTGAAAGCAATCAATATATTATACTCAAATACAAACACCCTAACCAACAAACTCCCAGAATTACAATTTGTTGGTGGAAGAATTAAAAGTAGATATAGTTATGATAAAAAGTGAAGCCGAAATACAAACAAACTCCCACCACATCGCAACAGGTGAAACTAGACGGGTACGAAACTTATACAAACATTGAACAGAAGTCCACTGTGAGGGTTATCATTATTTATGTATAGTCAATAATATGCGATCGAGTCACTGAATTTATGCCGTAATATGACTTCCATGAAAGCCTATGGTTAAACATGATGCTGACAGGAAATGACACACTCCAACTAGGTTGTGTGCAGTGTTTATCGCAGTCCATCCTCTACCAAGATGAATGATGCTGAGTTATGTAAATTGTTCGAGTACATTACTGCAGCCGGACTAAGCCACCTACTGATAATGGGTGATTTCAATTACCCAAGCATAGTTTGGGACTCTGTTACAACAAACAAATGGCAATAACAGCAAAGCCAAATCTTCGTTGATGCACTGAGAGACTGTTATCTTTATCGGCATGTCTCACAGCCTACACGACGCCGCTATGGTCAACATAAAAATACATTGGATCTAGCATATATGTTAAGCCTACTGGGAGCCTTCCGAATTTGAGCTACAATTTCCGGCGGTAGTCGGAAATCTTCCGTATTTTAACGACACTCTTCTTTCATGTAAAACCAACATCAATGAGCGGTGCTCTGTATTTCAGCCAGACGGCAATCTGCTGAAATCGGCAAAGTTTGCAACGTGGAACTATGTGAAAGACTACTAGTGATAGTGATGTGTAGACATCTGCTTGTGTGTGTGATAGCTAGATATGTGTTATAATAGTATCTGAAATGAGGTATATGTAAATATATCACAGTCTGTCTTTACAAGTGTTTAAACTATTTTTTTAAATATTATTTTTGGCTAGATCTGCATGGACACAAACTTTATTATCATGTTTTATTTAGTGCATTCGTTTTTATAAAGTACAAAATTTGAGATTTTGTGTTTAACATTTTTGTTTTGCTAGATCTGCATTGACATATTAGTCATACATACTTTATTATCATGTTTTTAGTCAGTGCATTAGTTTTTGTAAAGTGCAATCAATTAAGATTATGTGTTTAACATGTTTTTGTGTTATTTGTGCTAGATCTGCATTGACACATCATTATTTTTGAATGCATTAGTTTTTATAAAGTGCAATAATTTGAAATTGTATGTTTTAATTGGAACATGGACATTTTCCACTTCATCTGATGGCAGTATTGGTTGGTAATAAATAAAACTTGAATGTTATGGTCTAAGCAGTATTTTCTTTTCTGTTGCCATAGTAATTATTATAATATTCCGATTTAAGTATAAAAGCTCGATTTTCTGAGACCCTCAGATTTACGTGTTATCTATTGTTTTGGCATTTCTGAAACATAACATGTAAGGATCTGGTAATTACAAATGAAAAGAATATGATTGAAAAATTGGACACCTTACCAGGACTCTGACTCAGCGACCATTACTGTTTAAGCTTCACATTAAAGGTTTGCGCAGATAAAACAGAGAAAGATCCACCAAAGTTTCAATACCACAAAGGGGATTATGACAACATGAACCGGAAAATCGATGAAATGGATTGGGAACGGTCACTAAATAAACTAAGTGCGGAGGAGGCATGGTCAAAATTCTACGATAATTTGTTCAAAGCCATTGATATGTTCGTCCCCAAAACCCAGCCTAACATAGATAAAGATAAGAAGAAGAAAGTCTGGATGAACAAGGCAGCCATGACTCTTAGGAAGAAAAAATATGAATCATGGAAAAGGTACACAGAGACAGGGGATTATTTGGACTATGTTCGTGCAGCAAGAGATAGAGATAATCTAACATATATGACCCGCAACCTTTGCAGATACTTTGTACATAATCTCGCACGTAACATCAAGGCAAACTCCAAAAGCATTTTCGCGTTATTCTAACAGCAAGCTGAAAATAAACCCAAATTAGGTGATCTCAAACAAGAGGACGCCCACTCACTCATGATAATAGAATAAAGGCTGAGTTATTGAATAAGTTCTTAAGTGTATTTACAAATGAGAATATGGATTCTATGCCAATCCTAGATCCTCGACATAATGGAATCGCATTGAGTGACGTTGAAACTGTGGACTAAATTGCTGTATTAAGGAGAACCTTTAGACGTAGTATACTTAGACTTCAAGAAAGCATTGGATCAGGGACTTTTTGTTTGGTCGAAAGTAGAGAGTGTTAGTCAATGGTAGGGCGTCAACCTGGGCTGAAGTCCTAAGTGGAATCCACCAGGTCAGCGTACTGGGACCTATCCTCTTCGTGTTATTTATCAATGATCTCCCAGAAATGGCCGCAAGTACTGTAAATCGGCAAATGATGACGACATATCAAGTTGTCAAATTTCATAATCTGGACAAGATGGCGGTGTTCTAATTTGGCGAATTCTTGGTTGGACGGGATTTATGATTGTGTGTTATACTATAAAACGCAAAATATTCGCAGACGACCAAAATTGGTTCGTAATATAACATCAAAGGAGAACCATCACAAAATCCAAACCGACCTTGATATGCTTGTCAAGTGCATGGTCAGAGGACTGGCATCTAGGGTTTAATGAAGGGAAATGCAGTCCTGCACCTAGGATCCAGAAACCCAAAACATGACTACCATGTGAAGGGAGTCACCCTAGCTGTAGCCACTGAGGAAAGGGATCTCTGTGTGATCATAGACGAAGAGCTCAAGTTTTATAAACATGTAGCAGCTGCTGCTAAAGAAATCTTCAAGAATGCTCGGCCTCATAAGAGCTACATTTACATGCCTCGATGAAGTAACTGTCCCCAGACTATTCACCACACTGGTCAGGCCCCCATCTTGGGTATGGGAAAGTCATATGGTCACCACATCTCAAGATGGATAGTGTAGAGGTGGACAAATTCAGAGAAGAGTGACAAAGCATATACAAAATCTCAGGCAATAACCATACGAGGATCACCTGATGACCTTGAAGCTTCCATCCCTGAACTACAGACGCAGAAGAGGTGACACAATACAGACATATAAGATCATAGCCTGGGTTGATCGTGTCGACCCAGAGCTATTTTTCAACAGATCAGGATCTTCCCAGACATGATCCCATAGTCAGAAGCAAATTTTTCAGCCGACAGTGTTGTCGATGACTGGAGCTCACTACCAGAAGAAGCAGTCGTCAGGAGCACCACGAATAGATTTAAATCAAGTCTTGGACGATTTTGGCGTACAGAGAAATAACGGATACAGTGGTTTAGATTAGAGTATAAAACAAGATCGGAAGTTTAGCAGGCTTTGCCTCTTTTCCGTATATCTGATATGATATGATATGATACGATACGATACGATACGATACGATATGATATGATACGATACGATACGATACGATACGATGTGATATGATATGATAGCTGCACATATTTCAATTTCTTATGTCAGCTGTCTGATAATGCACATTTGATATCACTATCTTTATCGATTATTTATACCCCCAAGAGATACTCTATTCGATATATTTTCAGCTTACAATAATATAAAGATAAGTGATAATTTTATAGATAATAGATTATGATTAACGTCAGCAATTCCAATAACTCGTTAATTCAGTGGAACCCGTCCAATCATGATAGTTTAATCCTAAAATCACTACAAACCTGAAACATTATGTTCCACTTTGAATGATGATTATCGTATTCAATCAACTTAGGCTGGAGCGTCCTTCTGTGCCGCTGATGAACGAAAACTTATCTGTCGATAGTGGATATCCATAATTTATTATATAACGTTCAATGGATATTTAGTTTCCATCATTACCTTATATATTAAGTTTCGAATTTTATTTATGATTGCCAGATAAACATTATGGTATTTAGAATTAGCGCACATGTTTTTGTTCGGTGGCAACGCTCTGACTGTATGTAAACTTTTAGTAAAATAATAGTGATGAACCTATTTCTTGTAATATATTTTAAATATATGAAGATCACAAGTGGATCGTATTAACGTACTATTATAATTTGATTGTTACACTGAAAATACGGTCGTTATTAGTAGACTGTCATTACTTTAGCGAAATTAGCCTCATTAAAATGATTAATGAATAATCATAATGACATTATTATTATTATATTTATTAGGAGGAGTGATTAGAATTACTACTTAGACTGTTACTGTTAGAGTCTAGATCATTAGTGGTTAGATCTAGACATTACTCATTAGACAGACCAGACAATAGATATAGACTAAATAATTATTAAATTAGATTAATTTATTTTATAGATCTAGATTTTATTTTGTATTTTTGGTCTGTAATAATTATAATGTGGTAAAAAATATAGATCTATCTAGTATATAATATAGTTACTAGTACTAGTAGTATTCTAAATTATGATGATCATCATAATTTAGAGTACCACAATCAATTATCAATGCAGATAAGTTTTATAATTACTAGGCCCTAGGGGAGAAGTGTGGAGGTTCGATCAGGCAGGGAGAATCGACCACAACATTAAAACACCATTCTTTATTTATTACACTTACTAGTTTTAGACTGGAACATATTATTCTCACTGAATAATATGTTTTGTGTTTACTTTGAAACAATTTGCAACAATACCCCAACAAAAACAATTCGCCAGGTGTCAACATTTCAAAAGTCTACACTATGAATATATATGTGTGGTTGATCTGCCCTGCACTATGTCTATGGTCGAACTTCCCCTCCCGGCACTTTGCCTATATAAATAACCTTTACGACTTTGAATTGTGTTACAAATCACGTGATCAGTGCCTTATTAGGAACATTAAACTTGGATGGACTGCTAGAAAAGTACTTCTTGCCGATTTCTGTATCGTTTGTACTAAGATCAAACCACTGAAGTGTAAGGTGGTTGAATCTCCCCACTTGTCCCCTATTTGTGCTAGTTTGTATCCTATCTCGTGGTTTTTATATGTGTAACATTATTATGTAGGCTTTTTTGCAGTATAAATTTACACATTTTATGTTGAGGTTGTAGTTTTACTTAACAAATCTAAATTTAATCTAATCATCATAATAGGTGATAAATCTGCAGTATTTTTAAAATATATTTTGACCTAATAAGAATCACAATTGAAATAAGTGTTTTCACTTTCTTGTGCTATCCTGGTGTTTTAATGTATTTATATATTTTTCATGTTATTATATGCATTTACACTAGTGTACAAATAAATCAAATAAGCTTTAGAAGAATACTGTAAGTCATCATTTTAACAATGGTCATAATCATCAATGCACATTTGCCACGAAGAGAGTTATTGACTTTAAAAGTGTTAAAATGTGTTAAATATAGTCCCTACCAGTTGCTCCTTTTAAACTAGGTCTCATTATATTGACCATAACATAGTCTTATGCTCAAAATAACTAATTTAAAAGTAGAAATTGGCATTACACCCAGGTTTGTATTTTTACTTCTTTCTGCTATTTTTTACCTGCTTTAATTTGTGTCAAGTTAGACAATCTGTCGTAGACCTTTAGGGCTGTAGCCTCTGTACTTGGACTCTGGATGTGTACCAACTGAAGACATGTCTCTGGACAAAATAATCTATATAATATGTACATGTTCCAATGTTGGACATTGTTTAGTAGGCATATGGATGTATACTAAAGACTACAGTTTTAGGACTGCTAATTTCTCTATAACTTGGATAGCCCTATTCAGAAAATGTATGCTTGTCAATGGATTTGATATACCTGTGCATACTTGTCTATAATAATTCTCATAATTGTGTCAGCCATTTTTTGCCTATTGTTGATTGTGTATATGAAATTATAGAACATCATAAATACCAAGAAAAATTAAGTGTTGACTCTGATTTATGGTTCTTACATAAGAAAAGCTTGAGAACCGGTAGAAAGATGTATGTTGACACTGGATCTGACATGATGATATAAGTTAGATAGAAAATCTTCAAACAAACTTTTATATGAGTTGAATTGTTAATGGTATATACTTTTGGATAACATAATTCCAAATTGGTAAGTGTTATTGCTTATATATAAATTATTGACCCATCTCATAATACTAAACACCATAATGTTATTTTAAATGTGATAAATAATATTATTACTAAATGTTGCAACTGGTTTCTTGTAAAGGACAACACATTATGAAAAGAAGACAAGATTTAATTATCGAATAAACAAAGTCAGTGTATGGATGAACTACACCACTAATTTAGGATACATAGATACTGTTATGGTTATCAATAACATCTCGGCATTAGGATAGTCAGCATTTATTATTCTTTGCATGGAATTTGTAGATCTTTCACAGAAGAGCTGCATTGTTTGATGGAACTTGTAATAATACAAAGTTAGGTGTTAAAGTTAAACTCAGTTTAACTTTCCAAACTGTTATGTTTATTAATTAAAAATTGGTGTGAGGCATCAATAAATATAGGCCTCAAGGAGTTAGCTCAATCTAATGTACTAAAATAAGGTGGTATTTGTGTGTGTGTTTGTTTATAAATATATATATGTGTGTGTGGCATATGTATTAAATATACATATCTATAAATCACTTCGAATTAAGCAAGTTTTTGTTGCATAAATATCGTTTTGTCCCAGTTTCTTTACTGTGGAAATGGATGGACGTTTGGTCGGACCAGCTAACTACTTATAGTTAAGCTATTATTTCGTTATATCCTAGTTATTTATAACCAACTTTTACTGTATGTAGTGATGAATGATACCATTAGATACATGTACAAATCTACCTTCATATTTTATTTACAATATTTTTATATAATTAATTTATGTCATAGGATGAGGATAATGTGATCATTAAAAATGGCTGATACTGAAAGCCCTGAAGTAGCTAATGACAGTTTGGAGCCCTTGTTTGATGATGATTGGGACACTTATAATCTAGAGTGGCTTTTCGACCCCGATCGGACAGATCACTTGACCATTGATGAACAATTGAAGCTTTACCAGCAGAGAAACTTGAGACGAACAAAAGTGTATAAATTTGCCAGCAAGATTTGGGGATCACCGGCAAGCCGCAAGAGAGTGTTTTATGCATCGTCGCACAACGTACCGCAGTATGGGGAGGAAAATGTTTTGAGGAAGGCAAAACTTGAGAAGGATGCCTTGGCACAGCTGGAAAAGGACAGTGAGCACTTGGCATCTGGCCTTAAAGCTACCGAGGTTCTCAGGGAATACAAAATATGGATTAATGAGAGGAAGAAATTCCGAAATCAGATCGATCTGATGCGGCTCAGCGAAGAATGGCTACGAAGGAAGCCAGACAAAACTGGCCAAGAACAGAGAGTTCTTGCAAGAATGATTGAAAAGAAACTAATCCGACCACCATCACCTGTGGTATGTATAGATTCATATATACCAGTAGACAGATATGATAGTCAGCATATGTGTCTTACTTTACTACTAATCATTAGTATCATTATTATTATTATATGTACCTCTCTCCTCAGTGAACATAGGCTGGGGTTACCGCTGTTAAAAGAAATGTCCGAAATTTCGAGGTCAGATATTTTGAAATTAGGCAACAAATTTTTATTTCTCTGAAAAGGTGGGGTGAATATTAGACCCTCCCCGTGGAAGATTAAAATAGTCCTTTCATTTTCCCAAAATTGTTCATATGTGCACAAAATGCTATACACATGAAAAATGTTCAGATGAAGAATTTGTAGTTTCATCCAATCTGATAATTCAGTTGACAATTATGGTAATCTACTGTAATTTTAACTCTGAAGATATAAAAAGGCAGTTAGGTGAGATGTAGTAAGTGAATATTATAATCTTGCTTCAATGACAACCTCGAAAGGATGCTTTAGTTGTTTTTGCAGCCTATATATTTTATTGCTATGGATTTTTGCTTGTTATTAATGGTAATATCTCATAACCTCTAAGACTAAGAAATGTTTATTTAATGTCGGGTTTTGGTACAACAATAAAACATTAGCCAAAGCTATTAACCGACAATGATATATGGGATGGAATATACATGGTATGGTATATACACAATGAAGACTAGAAGATTATTGATATGAACAATTAACATTTTCAAGTTAATTTGTTCATAATAATAAAGCCAGTCTATTCCTAATACATTGTTAAATATTTTGTAATTTACACAACATGCAAACAGAACATTCACAATTGTTTGGTATCCAACTAGAAATTTGTCTCTTAAAGTCTTTTAATTAAAGTGTTTTGACATTGGTTTCTATTCTATTCCATAATTTAGCACCTTGATATGCAAATGAATGTGTACCATATTTAACAGTTATACAATTTGGTAAAAGCATAGAATCAATCTTTCTTAATTTGTAACATGTTTCATGAGATTCAACAAATTTGTGCAAATACATTGGACCTTTATAGTGGTATTTATATACTTCAACAATAAGTTGTCTCATAGGAAAGAGGTATTTCTGATTTTTCTCTTAAACCTTCATAAGACGAATTGAAATCTTTAAAAATAAATCTAAGAGCTCTGATGTATATATACATCGTACAGCTTGCATAGTCAGAATACAACTGAATGCACTCAAATTATGTGTGCCCAGTGCGTGTGTGTCTGTAAAAAGGGAAGTTCTGTTGGACATTATAAGTAGAGCAAACAGTGTGAGTTTTTACAATATAATTTTTTATTGACAGCAAGCTAGACAGTTTTTGCCATGATGAATGTCATATCCTGTATCCCACTGGTCTTTATGATGGTAGCATTCCAGTTTATTTGGTTAGTCTAATCATGGCTTATGAAATACGATTGCCAAATAAACCAATCTCTAGACCATAATTTAAATGTTCTAAATCAGTTTTTTTTAAAGCCGATGACCTTTTAGCTATTTTAATATTTTACCTTTTCAACAATACATTTGGTGGAAATAGTTATAATATGTAGAGCTATATACCACCTTGTTTAATGACATATTTGATCACACATTCCAATTGTTTTAATTTGAAGTATTTCTTGAAAGCTTTCTGTGTGTGAATTTTGGCAATAAACATTCTGAATAGGTAGCATCTTTTTGAGATAAGTGCAAAAAATTTGATATTTTGCTGTTTTATTCATGACACTGAATCTGAAGTTATCCCAGTTAGACAGTTACTAGTCATAAAAAGGGTTATATTAATATTAGCAGGAATGTGAGATGCAACTTGCAGTTTAAAGTACCAAAGAATATTATATACTTTAGGTCGATCACATGGTATCGGTTTATTTTTAAATAACAAACCTTGGCTTGAGTGCTTACCTCCAGCCCAAAATAAACACTGACCATTCCAATTGACAGGTTAATTGATGGATCCATGAGACTTTGTTTTCCACATATTGTTATTTGGTAGAAGTGTCCTTTTATTTTCTGTTGCTTTTGAATATCATGATGGTAATATACGTCTTTCACAAACAATAATAATACCTTTGGTGGTTGGAGTTTGCTACATTTTAATGGACAGTGCAATGTTATGCTTTCAGGTAGTGAGAGAAGAGCCGCCTCTTTTGCCGGTGTTACCTACACACTCTCCCATTGTGGCAAGACCATCACCAGTTGCCATCAAGATCATTGAGAGATTTCTTCATGAGAAGAAGCTACGACTGATTGATTTATTTAAAAGCTTTGACAAAAACAAAACTTGGCTCGTGTCTGGTAATGACTTCAAAAAGGCAATAAAAAAGGTAGCAAATATTTTGTTAGCTCATTTTAATTGTTAGGAAATAACTTATGTTGTTCTTTAAAAAAATGAAAACATAAGTTAAGATATGAAACTGAAGATATGGAGTTTCAGAAAGTGATGAAGAAGATAAATTTTGTGGTGGTGGTGGTGTATGTGTGTGTGTGAATCAAATTTGACTTGCACTAAACTAAAGTATTTGCTGTAGATGCCTTGCTTACTTACTATGATGACCCATTAAGTTGACTTTGGTTTTCATAACAGATCACATTTTGAGGTACGGATATTATAGTTTGCCAGTCTACTGCATTTTTCTGTAGCAAAATTTGTGATGCAGTACTTGCCAAAGCTAAAAGCTTATGGAAATAACATTTCTGAAGTTTCTTTTCTTATCCACAGTTTGTACAGAGTTGAGTTAAAAAGGAAAGGAGTTCTTTAAGTTATTTATCATTGTTGTAATTATACTTACTGTTCAGTTTGACATACTTAGGCCAGACGTATTTAGCTCTAAAACTTTAAGAGTAGCATCAAATGTAACAAATTCATGGTAAACTTCCAGCCCAACTCTTTATTTTATTCTTCATGCAAGGCAGCCACATTATCACACACACACACATATATATATATATATATATATATATATTATTAGTCATGATTCAACCCTGGAGAGTGAGATGTGTCTTAATGTATGAGACTGCAATTTTCACTTATCTGGCAGTTTGCATCCATTTTGATTGCTGTCCATTTGCTGAAACTGCCCATCATTTGTGATGGCAGATGAGTAGCTAGCTAAGATGTTGTTACCTGCACATCACAGTTTAATAGTAAAATCTCTCTCTTAAGATTTTGTTAAAATGTTAAATTACTCAAACCAAAGTTAAAAGGGGCTTCACTAAACTTGTTTTAATACTGGTCCTCTGTGTGTGTGTGCGTAATTTATATATATATAATTTATATAATTTAGGCAGGTATTCCAATATCTGATGTGATGCTGGATGACTTGATGGTCACCTTGGACATGGATCTCAATGATAAATTGGATTACAGAGAACTCACAAAGGGTTTGGGACTTTGGAAAGTAGAAAAGAGGGAGAGAAAACAACAGAAAATTGCTGATACATTAAACTCTCCAGGTACAGCTCCATGAAATATTTCAGTAGCTAACTTCTATTCCTTTCAGTTTGGAGATGATTCACCTCATCCCGACCATTACAAATATTAGAGTTTACTGATTGGTTTCCTTCTGATTTATATTGGGTTACACACTTTGTATTATAATAGCACTCTGTTGTGTATAAACAGTGACTGTCACAAATATAGACTCTTAATGTTACATATTCAATTTAGTATTTATTTCATTTAGTTCAATCTTGATTGATATATAACTGTATTAGCCACACATGTAGCTGTTTATGTCCTATATAATACATTTTATATTAATGTATTTGATAATGATTTTTTATTGTCTTAACAAACAAATGCATCTTTGTCTGAAGGTGATGTGATGGTTTTTTTGTAGATAGTGATGTGTGAAAGATCTGTTTAAAGTATTAAACTGAATCCTATATATGTTTTATGGGGCTTGGGTATTAGAATGAAATTGATCTGTGATGGTCTTGTGCTTGTTGTTGTTTCCATTTAGCCAAGCTGTCACAGTTGTTAGGGTTTGAGCCACCAGAGGGCATTGAATGTAACTCACCTACTGGACAGGCAGATAGAAAACTGATGAACCGCACTAAATCAACAACAAAATCATCTAACTCAGGTGCCACCCACAAGACAGGATATTTAGAAGTACCTGCACTAGATCTTAGAGAAGAAAGATTTGTTCAAAGAGGGGCTAATGGAGCCCTAAAGGAAATGAACAAAAAGCGACCACAAGGTTCTCTGAGAAAAAACAAGGTAATTGAAAGCTGTACTGTTATGATTTATGGAGAAACAGCCATTCAGCAATAACTCAGTGGTGTATTGGAAGTATTTTTAGTAGTGTATGTGTGTGCCTTTACTTCTGTGTGTTTACCATAAATGCTCGCATATTAGTCAACCCAGCAGATAAGTCGAGGTGAATATTTGACCCTGTAAATCTTTCCTCAGGGATATACTCACTGTATAAATCCAGGTCCCAGTCGTAATTCGGAATCTCACATGTTGCAAGAAAATCATCATAGTAATCACGTTAGCCGTCATTGTCCATCACATCCTCAATTTCAGCAACACATTCCCCAAGTAAATCTTCATACATGGCATCATCCTCTATGCTGTTCATCAGAGTTGTTGTTTTCTTGGGCAAACTTAACAACTTTTAATTTAAATTGTGCATAGTATAAAGGCACTTTAAATATATCAATATAAATTTCTTCACTGGCAGTAATATATATACAGATTTTATACTACCTTTGATTTCCATTTCTGATCACTTTAATGTTATAATTAATAAACAAACTTGTCAATTCAAACACACCTGATTGTAACTTCAACTGGCAAGCATTATTAATTAATTGTTTCATAGCAACTGGTGAGCAAGTTTTTGCAATGTGAGCAATAATTTCTATTGTATCGCTAATCATCCAGAAGTACAAGTAGATAATAACACATGACCATCAAATATTATTATGTATGGAAAATCCAAAGAACAGTTTGGTGAAAATTAATCATTATTTATTGAATAATAATGGATTAGTAGGCAGTGATGTGGCAATTTTGTTCTGACTCTGGCTCTTATTGGGTTGAATCCTATAGTGTTGTGTGTCAAGAATGGCCCAAAACATCTTTCCTTCAGCTGGGAGATAATATGACGTGCATATAAATTGAGGTGCTTCTGAGAACTCCCTTTTCCCTCCCAAAACAACTGACTTAACTGCGAGTATTTATGGTAATTGTCAATCAGTATGCCAATTAACAATAGATAATGCTTAGTAAACATCTCTTTGGAAGTTTCCAAAACCACTATCTGCTATGGATAAGCAAACTTTAATAATATCAGTGATTATCATTTACAAACACTTTAACAGCTGCTTTGATAGCATCCATACCTCCCTCCAGCAACGCCGCGGCAATGGTATCGCAGTGTTTTTCCAGGCCAGCACAGGTGAGCTGCTGCCTACTTTTTGTAAGGGGTCGTCTACTCTATTCCCTACTGAAAAGGCTCTATTTACCAATCCCTGAGAGTATACTATTTCTAGCTGTCCGTTGTAGAAGTGTAATAATCCATTACCATTCAACTAGATATTTATTTATGGCTGCCCCAACTATGTGAATAACACACAGCTGGTTTCAAGCTGTGTGTTATGTGGTCTTCAAAATGATTAATCTGCAATAAAGTAATAATGTGTTACATAAATAAATACATTCCTTTTAAGTAAAGAGAATAATTGATATATTTCTGTACTCTTCAGAAGCAGAAATCTGACATAACAGAGAGAGTATCAATCACAACTACTGCTGCCCTTCCTGGTGCTGCAACTAGCCACTTGAATCCTTCTACACTTGGTGGAGAAGCTGGTCCTTTGGTGGACAGATTTCGACAACTCCAGTTTAAAGAATATCAAGGCGTGCAGAAAATGTGCCAAGAAAGTACAGATCTTCAACTTAATGAGCAATCACTGAAAAAAGGTAAACACAAACACACACACACATATTCATATATACACATGCACACACACACACACACATATATTCATATATACAGAGAGAGAGAGCAGTAAAGGACGGACCTCGATCATAGGGCTCCCTAGAAACCAAGTGTTCCCACCCTTAGAATGAAGGTTCTATGGTTTGTCAAGATAGGGGAGTTACTGTGTGATTTCATAGAGTCAAAATGAGAGCAATGTCCAGTGAACGAATGAGAAGATGGTATTTCCCGACCATGAAATGTGCACTCTGTGATGGCCGAATGTGTTGCATTATTCATTTGAAGTCTCTGCACTGTGGTATATTTGATCTCACAATTCTATACATTGTAAATTTAGGTACATTAATGTCTTTTGTTAATTATATTTCTGATATTTTGATCCTATGTAATCAAAATTAATAGTTTAATCTAGAATGAGATCACCCCTTTGGTACCCTTAAAACGAAGTGCTGAAACTAGGCATGTCAACTGCTCAACTGAAAAGAATTTGTCAATAGCAAAACAATATGTTGCCACTCTTATCACTTAAGTTGGAAAGGATACATAAACTTTCAAACTTGTGTTATGTTAATAGTGCTATGTTGTTCGCCCATCAGTGTTCCCCTTAACCCAGCCCACATGTCAGTTCAGTGATGTGGAATGTGTTTGTCAGAATTCTCTTTTATGATGGTAGCCACCCTGTTGGTGGCAATGTGTTCAACTTCTTCCACCTGTTCACACGTTCCAGCAATAGGTTTTCAGCATAAAGTGATGGGCTTATCCTCTAAATTCATTACCCTGAAGGGGAATGTCCTTCAACTGGGGTCCATCACCGACTTGGCCAACGAAACATGTTTGCGAGACTTAAATGACAGAAAAAGCTCAACCAAAGTACATGTGCACGTCGGGGCACCCTGTGCCTAAGCGGCCACTATAGTCTCACTGAGAAGCAGAGTCATAATGGGAAGCAGCCCATCCATTGTCCATTTATCCATATATCTGCGCCGCAAATATTCGGAAAGTCCAAACTTAATATTGCTGGGGCTACTAGAACTGCTACCACGAATCTGTGTCTTAATTCCTACCCACCTACAGTGAAGGTCAAAACTGCACTACCATGGGAAGTCACAAAAAACCCATCAGCCACTTCCAGGCTGCCTGCTTTCCCTTCGAGAATTAGTCTCGACTGTTCAGGAATGGCATAAAAATGATTTGGGTGAAGAACAGACGTTGCACCAGTATCAAGAAGACAGTTTACATCAGTCCCGCTGAAATAAGTACCAAATATAGACTGTCAAATTCAATGGTCGAGGGCCTCTGTATTGCACCAGAAGCTGAGAGTTGGCTCAACACCTCAGCTAATTCTCTTTTCCCAGCCCAGTGGAAGTAACTTGAGGGGTGTCTGCCTGTTGTTTTTTATATACCCAGTTTTCTCTTGTAGCAGTCTGCATCCAGATGACCTAGTATGCCACAGTGGTCACATTTCCCCACCGTGCCCTCTCTGATTTGGTCTTCCGGTTTGGACATTCCTGCTTAAAACGTATAATGGACCCACAAATAAAACATGCCGCCGTATCATGTTTGCGGCAGGTGTAACAGAAGAATTCAGAATTAATTTAGCAATTTGTCCGACAATTTCATCAGCCAGGCCAGATGAATGGGCATCCAGTTCATTTCCATAGTTTGACTCCACTTGATCTCTAATCACTGATTTGGGACCATGCCTATGCTGGCGTCCATTCTGAAATGCTTCATATTCTAAAGCCAGCTGTAAGGGTCCATCAGGAGCAGATGATTTGCCTTGTCTGACAAACCATTCCATGTCACCATCATTCAAGGCGTCAGTGAAACGTCCTTTGTCAGGGTATCACGCAAGCCCTTATCTAACCACAGATATCCCTTCCTGGATAACCTTTTGACATCTTGGGCTAATTAAGCCAAATCTTCGGACCTCTTCCGAAAATGACCTATTAGCTCCCCCCGGAAATCCTCTGATTGGTTATCAGACTCAAATTGATTGACCAAAGCCTTTACAAGCTGCCGATATTTTTGATGATGTTGCGGATCATGATCTGTTCTAGTTGTCCATTGACCGATGGATTACCACCAATCCTGATAATTGGAGATTGCAACCTTTGTTCAGCCAAGCCACTAAACTCTTTTTCATCTGACACCTTGTGACCAGCCTGATGCGTGCAATTTAACAGGTTCCGTGGCACCAGCTCTACAGAATACAGTGGTGCTACACCAAACTCGTTTTATCTGCGCCTTTGGAAGCAGTGTGTATCAGTCAGAGCTCGTAGGCATTCTCTGAGGTTGGGCCTCCATCACTATATCACTGTGAGGCAACAGATGTTGATGCACAGGTGGGTACAAAAGCATTCTGTTACACCTGTCGCTCTGTGACACGGCACGATGTGGTGGCAGGTCCAACAGCGCAGAATGCGTAAAATTATGGATCGGTTTCCGGAATGATTCCCACTCAGGTATATTATCTCAAGCCAATGGTTCCTGTGGTGCAGACTGCGCAGGACAGTGGTACTTCTTAGAACTCACTGTCACTATATCTAGTATTGTGTGGCAGTGGGTACAGTAGAGGGTGCGTGAGTGCTCCCTGACTTAGAGATTGATTTCCCGCCATGATATCACAGTGAAGCACCTAATACTGAGGTGCAGATTACACCTCATAGCAATTACCGCTCTGTGACATATAATGTGTGGAGTGGCAATGTGCAGATCACACAGAAATCTGAGGAGTTGTTGTTTACAGGACCCCTCTGGATTTTACCATAAGTTGATGGGCCCTGTGGCGCAGGCGATGCAGGGCACAGCAGCACGTCACAGCACTGGCTACCCCAAATCATAAAACCGGTATTATTATTTGGTGCATGTTCTGACTGGTTCACACTCGCCTGCCTGACTAGATCTAAGAATTGTTCTTCATCAACCATGATTGTCCGTTTACCTCTATCTTTACTCAAAGGAACGTGTATGGTACCACCTGTCATCCCCCGTAGCGACTTTAAACAAACCAAACTGTTCAGGGGATATAAGTGGCGAGCATTGCCTGGAATGGGAGGGATTACCCCTCAGCTTTAGAGGCACGTTTCCACTCCGGATTGTGGACAAATGCTCTATTCTCTGCCTTTGGGGCGGTTCTTGGTCATAGTTGTGTTGAGAAGCTTGATTCCGTACCACTTTTCCACCATGGGGGGATGGAATTCGACTTTCTGTAATATGGGGAATGCTATCTTTTGTATGGCTCAGAGAAACAGACGTGCGGTGAAACAAATGATCTACGGGGCACATCGTCTCGGTCACCTGACGGATAAACTTATCTACATTGTTATCCCCCGGATACGCTTCCTGCCTAGTTTCCTGTCCCCTTGTTCCAGAATCTGCCTGTCTTCCATGAGACAAATGATATTCCCATGGGAGTTTAACATTAATGTTTGGTGATTTAACCCTGGTCCCCAATGTGGGATACCTGACACCAACCCAGAGGCTTCTAACTCAGGATAGTTTTGGGGCCATGTTAGATTGTCAAAACCTTCTCCAACCCTCTGGTAACCCCGGCGTTGACTCTCCATACTGGGGACACCAGTAATGTGGCCCTGATAATCAACCTTGTCAGAGGTCCACACTGGCGGGTTAACGCCTGGCATCCAGATATAGTGCAGATTGTCGGTTTCGTCCCACCCATAATTATCCATGCTAAGATTGTGTTATTAATACGGCCAATAATAAGATTTCTTGACTTGACCACCAGAAATGAAACAATATATAACATATAAGTTAAACTAGTTTTAGAGCGAGATAAGATTAAGAGTACCACAATCCACAGATACAACTACAAATCCAATTAATAATATCCGCTGATTAAACAAGGCTACACAAATTCCGTATCAGGATAACTCACAAGTCACATGTTATCATCACAAGTGAGCTATCCCACTGCTGCTACCATGGCTCCATGGAATGCTGACGCACTGTCTAGGAGACCATTTAACAATTGCAAATACTGCGAAAGTAAGGAGATTAAGCACTCTGAAATGAAAGAAGTTGTTCATTTCTGATTTATGGCAAATCCTGAAGGGGAACAGATAAATGAACTGGCAGGTTGGGTAGCATGGCTGAGCAGTTTAAGGCGCTGGTTTAAGGCACACAGAGGACTGTGAGTTTGAATCCCACCACTGCCACCAATTGTAACGCGTGTGGGGTGTTTTGTACGGAAGAGGCAATGTATACACATTCACCAACACATGCCACAGTCAAACCAAATAAATTAACTATAACTAACCAAGTTGTCAATATGTGCAGCTATGGCTATGTTTAATAAATTAAAGACTAATGCTTAAACAAATGTATACAATATCCATGAGACAGAGCCATATAACTCACATCACATACATTTCAAGATATAATACATAAAAGTGAATGATAGCTACTGTAGAAGTAGGTGTTAAATGCCGGTAGATCTATTTATATACTATATATAACAGAAACTACTCCCGGTCCAACATTCCCTTCCCGCAATAGACAAAGCAAATTACCTCTTAAGACGATCATCCATCATCCCCGAGACTATTTATCCACTCCTAAAGAGACAACCATATATTCTGCAGTAAATCCTGCAAGAAAATAATAAACCTCATATAAGAGGCCGTGCCCTACAGAGACGGCCTGGGCTATAAATTCCCCTTAACAAGCAAAACCAAAACCATATTTACTATATGACCAGAACGCGCTTTATAAACAAGGTCTTCACTGGTCAATGTTGCTGCTCCGAATGAATCTTAACTGGGAAGCCAAGGACGTGCATGATTGGCTGAGAGCTGGATCCTGATACCAGATAGTATCTCAGAGCTTTTCACCCAGGAAAATATCCTCCTCACCGATAGGATACTGCAAGGACCCCGTACTGAGACCCTCCCGGCATTGACGCCAAACCAATCCGACCAGCTCGAAGCCAAGACATGCACATCCCAAAGGTGAAACACACCCAGCAAATAAGATGCAGTGTCACAATAATAAGATACCTATCACCTTTATAGTTTAATCATGAGGTCATATTTTAAGGCAAATAGTATTGTCGGTGACCAAGGAAAGTGATTAGATTATGGGGTCTCCTTTTTGCTGATCGTTTAGCTGGAATGTCAATAATTAATCGTTGCCCGTATCTAAGGAATATGTTTATAAAATGAATGTCTTTCTACCCAGCATTGCTAAAGAATGTGTCACTTGTTTGCATTATTAAAATTGTTTCATAATGAACGTAACAGTCATATCATTTGCAATCATGTATCACTTGAGATAATCAAATTGTTACTCGAAATATTAACTGAAAATGTTTTATGTTCCAGTGTTACTTTACCCAGAAGATAAAGATACCTATTTTCTGAAAAAACACGTTCGTTATCCAGGCATGACACTTCTACCTGAATCAACCCCAAAGAGTTACCAGAGTCGAAAAATATATAAATAACGTGCCAAATGCAAGATATTAATAAATTGTTTTATTATTTGCAAGCACTTCAGTATGTGCCAAGACAATGCTAAATCAGTAAATGATATATGTTTAGCGTATGCCAAAATTATATTATTTATGTGGATGTTAATTGTTTATTTGATCATATTTGAATCTTAACTTGTTTATTTGCACACAATTTCATGTCTATTAAAATGTATAGTTTGTTTTGCATTTAATTTCTTAGCTGAGTATAATGTTGCGAGATATTCCATGTTAATTTGCAATACAGTCATCAGTCCATTTACTATATAGACTGATGCATAGGCAATCTGTTAACCTGAAGATATAAATACAAGTTTTATTTGTAAGCACTTCGGTATGTGCCAAGACAATGCTAAATGGTCATATTTACTAGATCATTGGTGTGTGCCAAAATTTTATTATTTATACACATTTTAATTGTTTATTTAGGCATATTTTAATTCAAGTCTTTTCCTTGTATAATAATTTTTCTACTAAATTCTGTGGTTTGTTTTGCATTTATTTTCTTCACTAAGTAATGTTTTGATGATATTCCTTGTTAATCTGTAATATGGTCATCAGCTTTTTAAGAGGCCTATAAATCAGTTGCCAAAAACAAAAAATCTGTAAATCTAGGCGATTACGAATCAAAAGTGTAATATGTGGATGTTCAATCACTGTGATGAAAGCTATGGTATAACTATCAGGGTTGCAAAAAAAAATTTGATTTTTTAATTTAAATAGATTTTTTTTAAATAACATTCAAACCTTTCCTAACACACTGATTAGTATGACTTGTTAGAATAACAAAAAATACAATAATCATAAAAATTAAATGAAACAAAATGAAAATGCATGATTTTTTGCAGTGATTTAAATAAAACAACTATAGTACATAGACTAATTTAGTTTATATAATTTACATCAGATGTATCAAAGCATATCACTATCCATTAACAATTATATTAATTTAATTTTACTGAATTTGTCTACAAGCTGAATTTATTTTTTAAATAAAACTTATCTTTTGTAGATGTTAATGGATTTTATTATTTTTATTACTGATTGGTTTCAGTTAGTTTTCTTGGCTTTGTTTGTAATTTTTTCCAGTATTGTACAAGTTTAGATACAGATATGTATGTAATTTTATGAAACATTTGTATGATTTTTGTATTAATCCAATACGACTGATTGGGTATAATATTTCGAAGCATGTACCAATGTTGATATTTATAAATTATACACATTTTGTGTGTGTGCATGTGTGTGTGTGCAGTGATTTTGAAACTTATTCTCCAATAAAATAAATCAGCTATTGATTTATTACTTGAATACAAGCAACTAAACTTTTTCATACTAACAATCTCATGCATTAATAATAATATAATGGTGTATGGCATCTATCTTGTCCTAAAATTCTATTTTGATATGCTATGTGCAATTTTACTATTTACTTTGTGCAATTTTACACTCTTCTTGCTAAAAGATGTCTTTCCATATTCTATTATGGCATTTTATTCTACTTGTGTTTGTGCAATTATGGCACGTTACATTAACTTTTGACTTGGTACTTTTGATGCGACTTTCTGGATAACTGCATTGCGTTATAACTTATACCTGATTAAACTAAGCCTAAGGCAGTGTTGTTTCTAGTATGTGTTTTTTGTGGGGATTCCCACAATATCTTTAATGTATGGCACAGAATAAAAAATCCACAAACTCCACATGGCGCAGAATAAAATCCTATGGTGCAATATTGTAAGTGTTAACAATCTCCCCATTACATTTGCTTCAATAATGCCATACCAGATTGTTGAATGCCAGCGTGGGTTTAGTTGCCAAAACTACATCAAGACAAGTCATTGTAATAAATTAAAAGAAAAAACACCTCGATGTGTTGATGACAATTAAAACATCAAAATGTTCTGTGGCTGACTTTGACTATGAGTTAGCTGTAAATATGTTGGAGAAGAAAGCCCGTAAAATATATAAAAACAAGTCTCGTCAATAACATTTTGAAGGATTTCTGTAGTCTTGTATTCTCATGTTACAGATATAATTACATAAGTGATATGCATACATTTAAGTGTGCTTGCACTGTAAAATTATTTGTATAAATTCCTGAAATAGTATCCAGATGTCATAATTTTTAGTTCAAATATTCCTGGGGGTATATATTCATACCCCTAAATGGTTTTCCTGCCTATGTTACATTAAAATTCCCCACGTTTTTAAAACCTATGACCGGGCTCCCGCACATTGGCTAGGTCTTAGAAGCAATGCTGCTAATTAAGGGATGGCGCCACAAGAGTAAAAATTCCACGAGCCCATTGGCATCCACTGGAGTTCTTATTGTGGTGAAAATGAACACGTTATTATTCTTTATTGTCATAATATTACCAGTGGCTGAATCGTGCAAATGGCATGCAGGTCAAGTCGGTAGACATTAGATTTAAAAATAGAGGCTCATTAAGGTAGATATAGGCCTATAAAATGGCCATATCTACATTTTGGTGCCATTGGATAATTTGAAGTAGAACCTTGACTGAGCAACTCTTAGCTAGTAGCTTGAAGAATAGTAAAATTACACATTTTGATGTCACTTGGATCTTTATCCCACAACTCTTACATAATATTAATACTATGATGATTTGTAAAATTGCATATGGCATATCAAAATTGAATTTTGGCACCAATATTGGTGCTTTGGGCATTCTTCCTACATCTTGCATAAATTACCTCTACGGGGGTACCTATGCTCTAGACAGTTTTACCAGTCTTTTGGGTCATGAAACATTTCAGATGTGTGTGTGTGTGTAATGGAGAAGAATTCCATCCAAAATCAAGACAGTTACTGCAAAATGTACATATACTTGTAGTAAGAGTGATTTTACTTTGAAAAAGAGGTTTATTAATTCTAAATTATTTGTAGTATTTACTACCAACACTAATAACATGCTCAGATTGTTCTACTTGAAATGATATTACTATATCCAGGAATAAAGTGGGCTGTTTAAGATTCTGGTATTTTATGTTCTTATAGAATCCTGGACCATACTGGAAGATGGATTCCAAGAATAAGATTTTTCTTGACCTTTTGCACACCTATGATGATGTCCTGATATTAACTGATAAATGATAATATCTCCAAAAAGTATATATTGTTTTCCAGTGATTTAACAGATGAAATGGCTCCCACCTATAATATTATGGAGTGAAAGTGTGGAGTATAATCATTGTGATAAATGTGTGTGTGTGTGTGTATAATGAGTTCATAATTACACATATTTGTATGTATAGTGAACTCTAAGTTGTCTCTTCCCACCCTACATGGGTAACAGCAAGGAAATATAGCAAGTAAAGTTCCTAGCCAATATCAGTAACTGATCGAGTTCATACTCATGCTTGTGATATTTAAATACAGGTATATAAAATGCTGACCCTTAATCAATAATTCATTAAGAACACAAATAATTTAAAATTCAGTTTGTATCACAGTGGGTTTATAAAGCATAGGACAAACGATGTTAATATTAAAAGCAAAATGCTTAATTGTTTGATATATGTAACATTTATTCAGTTATGATATTGTGCAGGATACTACGCAGCTAATAAAGTTATGTAGTGCATTTTAAAGGAATTCTTTGTGTTATTAATTATATTTATATTCACTTCAGAAGAAAATCTTCAAGCCAAAGAACTACTTAAATGATATTTCAATGATTTTATTTTCAAAACTTTCTGATATAATATTAAGCATATACTAAAAAAATTAAAAAAAATATAGTGGGAGAAATATTCAATGCTATCATAATAACGTAAGACTTTGACTAATAATTATAGCTACAGGTTTATGGCACATCTCCTGATTAACCAAATGTATGAATGTGTCAATTACATCAGTGGGTTGAGCTGCCTATACTTTGTAACCAGCCTCAAGAACATCCATTGTTGACACAATAATTAAAGCCCTTGTAACTGAGGTCCATGCCTTTGTTACCTCTTGTATAGACTATTAATTGTAACATATATCTGATTATAACATCAAGAAAATTGCCGTTCACCAAATTCAGAACAGTGCAGCTCGCTATATATATATATATATATATATATCCATTGTAGTTTTTGAAGAATTTGGGTGATATGCTAAAATCTCGAAATATTTTATATCACCCAAATTCTTCAAAAACTACATTCATTAACATTGTCATTGGGTATACCTGATATTTGTTAGTGATAGACATCATATTCATTTCAAGAATTACTAACAACTTATAAATCTATCAATGGGCAGAATGGCATGGAACTGGTGTCCATATCCCATATGTATGATATGATATGATTAGAAAGTCATCCCAAAATCTCAGATCATCCATTCACTGATTCAGATACTATATTTAAATACAGGGGCTTGTGTCTCGGCCAAATTCATCATCTTCCACACATAACACCCCACACGCATAACGCATATATCATTATATGGTGTTTGTTGATTTAGTGTTGAAGTTCCTACTTTATCGATAGACACTGATAGACTTAGACATAGAATGATAGATCTAGAGCCGATGGCGAGGACCGAGGTCTAGTAGAAATGCGTCGTCTCTTGGAACTTTTAAATCCTTTCTAAAAACAAAACCGTTCAAGGCTGTTTTCACAGATAAATAATTATCTCTTATTATAAATCTCTTATTGCGTTTTTAGATATATTATTTGAAGTATCAATGTACAGTGCCATTGAAAATTAGAATAGTGGAGTCTTCCATCTTGTAACACGCCATTCTTACAGTGACACCTAGCGGAGGAATTAGGATCTTTGTCCTCACGTATGAATGACGTATATGTGTGTGTTACAATGTATCGGTCCTCGAATAATATAGGTCCTTTTATTTCACGTAATTTATTTTATATATTTACATATATATTCATCATCTAATTTTCAAAAGTTAAGATATAACTCGTGTTATCAGTTTTTATATCAGAAGGTCGATTAAAACAAATTTATTCTGCTGAACAAGAACGCGCACTGTTACATTGGCCGCACTATTTTCGTCGTGGTACTTCGAGAAAATGGCTGACCAGGAAAAGACCAGCGAATTTGTTCGCGACTTTAGTAGAGTTATATTAACACTTGAAAATGTACTTATTCCTGAAGAAAAGCTCTCACCCACGCCGTCTGTTGAAGATGGCATGGACAAAGAAGTAGAACAAGACCTGCGAATTCTAGGTTGTGAGTTAATTCAAACAGCAGGAATTCTCTTGAAACTTCCACAGGCAAGTATTGAAGTAAAGAATATGAATTAGATCTAGGCTCCCAGTTGGTATTCACCCTAACATGGAAACCATTTCTTCATATAATAATAGCATTACTTTCTTTGTTTTCATAGGTAGCGATGGCCACGGGTCAAGTTATTTTTCAGCGGTTTTATTACTCAAAGTCATTTGTGAAGCACAACATGGAGGTGAGTCACACGTTATTTCTGCGACTCATGAAAATTATGACTGTACAAGTTTTGTGCTCTTAATCATATACAGTCATAATTCGAACTGAAGTATTATACATTGAATTAGTTATTATGTATTTAATTTTCCATAATCATGAAAAGTAAAGTAAGTTGCTGTCTGATAATTCACTATATTCGTATATATTATATGAAGATTGAAGGTTATAGACTATTATGTTTAATCTGCAGACTGTTGCTATGGCATGTATCAATATGGCTTCAAAAATTGAAGAGCGGCCTCGTCGAATCAGAGATGTGATTAATGTTTTCCATCATATAAAACAAGTGAAACACGGAAAGTAAGTAACTGATTTGATATTGCTATGTATGTATGCTGGCAGGAGAGGGTGTTTGTGTATATATTGCTGGATATAAATTATAGCTCCAGAAGGGCTTAGGAAGCATCCTAAGGGTATTTAGCACTTTGATGGGTTGAATATAAAGTGTGTTAGTGTCTGCATATGTAAGGTAGAGAATAGATTATGTTAATCAGACCTTTCTTCCAGCTTTTGTACACACAGGCTTGTGTAATGTTATGAAGGTAAAATATTCAGCAGGACTTTACGTTTTCATGTGTAACATGTTTTTATGTCTCATCTCGGCATTTGTTTGTCAGCTGTACAAAGCACATGCTAATCTCTCCCATTCTTTCTTCCTTCCATGGGTGACCTTGTGCAGAAGGCTCACAAGACACCCTTGTCCTAGGTTGCCTGGCAACCAACCAGGGCCTCTGAACTTGTTGCCTAGCGATGGGTTTACGGTGCCCTCACTCTTCACATAATTACTTTTGCACTGTGGAAGAATGGTTTGTATACGCTTTGGTAATTACTTGCCTATCCATCTTCAGTGTAATGGAGTATTTCACAGGTCAGAGTATCAGTAATTGACATGCAGTCTGTTTAAATATTTTGATTTGTTATTTCATTATTGGCAGAATGATCTGTATTTGATATTGTTAATTCAGTAATATAATGAAAGCATGTATTGGGGAGGGAAGTATTTATGAAAATTTTGACAGTTAACTGTTTGACTCCGTGACTAACATTATTCTGTGTCTTGCAGTAGAACTGTGTATTGTTATTGATAAGCAGGTAGGTGATGAAGATGCATACATCCAAGACAGTTGATCCAGTGCGTTTCTTGTTTTACTGAATTTTATTATCTTATTAAAACAGAAGTATGTTTCTCGGCAATTGCTAGTATTTATCTGGATGTTAAATTCACTTAAATGATTAGGAATTGATTTAATAAATCAAAAAGTATCACATTAATGATTTCACACCATCAAATGTTTAACTAGAAAATATGTTGATGGATGTGTAATTAATTTTCTCATGTCTGCAAACAAATGCTCTACAATTGATTTAATTTTGGTGGCTCTAGTCTGAAATAATACAATTTAGATGTGACTCTGTTTACTGATTAATGGAAACTTACCAGTATTCTAGTTGATTTAGTTTTTATTTAAACATGTAGGATAATATTGACTTTGAATAGTAAA
Organism: Paralvinella palmiformis; assembly: GCA_025642065.1. NCBI lineage: Eukaryota > Metazoa > Annelida > Polychaeta > Terebellida > Alvinellidae > Paralvinella > Paralvinella palmiformis. The sequence continues at coordinate 246,240 of JAODUP010000497.1, forward strand.
ATTGCATCAAGTGTTCAATAATTTGTGAAATGTTTATCGGTGACAATTTCAGTAAAACACAATTCCATGTGGAATACGATTATGTTACATGTTGAAATGTTAGTGATAGCTGAAAGTTAACAAGTTTTATCATCACACTTGAAATAATAGGCTATGCCTGTTTTTAGATCTGGCCATTTTTTTTTTATCAGCAGTAACTGATAGAGAGGCAAAGTAATATATATTTTCAGTTTGTTTCACTGCTGGGTATGTTATTTATCTCCTGATAAGAATTATTTATAAAACTCTATGTCCTCTGAATCATTGTAAGTTTTTATAGCTAATTGAATCAGTAATCAGAGTTATTATGACCTCTGGATAATAGCTCTAAGAATGGCTCAGTTATGAAGATTACTTCAGAATGATACAGGGATGAGGGTTTTCCAGAGCTAAAAATTCATGTTTTATCCCCAAGTAGTTTCAGATTGTCCTAAAAATGCACAAACCCTGATTCTTACTCCACAACCCAGGTGCATGTGGCTCTGTTTGTTTTGGTGCTTCACTCCTGCTTTTCTGGGGGGTTTTTATTATCAAAGGCCACTCTTGCCTGGTAATATTTTGATTGTTCATTTTCATATTTTGTAATAATCCGATACTGGATGTTATAATTTATGACGATGGGAAATTCAATTCCATCCAACTAGTAGTTTTAGTTGAAGGCTCAATGATGAAATCTGTTGTGAACACTAAACATAATCCTGTAGGTTTTAAAAATCTTAGAAAGCATAAATTATTGCCTAATTACACTGCTGTAAGATATCTGTGGTGTTATTTCAATATTTGGTTATTTGATTTAGCAGTGTAAATCAAATAAAATTGGATTGATCTTCTGAAGGCATTCACTATGATTTGTTAATTTTTGCAAAGTGAGATATCCTGGTGTGTTATTTGTGTGGAATAGTGATGAGTTTCATTAGGTCATTAGTAAAATGTTTCCAGATTCTGAAATGGAAGTGATTTTTCTATCTGTTTGAAGTTGTTGCATTGCATAACATCTAATATTCAGAAACACGAGACTTGTTTTTGGTTTGAAACCACTAGGAAATGAAGTTAACATTACTTAAATTGGTATCCTTAGCCCATCATATCAGAGCTCCAGAATATTGGCTCGTGATCTAGCAAAGTTGTATTTAACCTTGCCAGTGCCTAATTAAAGTAAAGTTGCCTGAAAATGGCAGGGTATTTCTGATCTCTTGTTAAGTGATTTTGGACAAGTTCAAATAAAAGAATGTTTAGTGAGCACTTCCAGATATGAAAGTGAGTCCCGTTTTTCCAATGGTTTATCCTTGGCCGCTTGGACCCAGTAACTCTGCACAACACATATATACCTGGTATCTTTAAAAATTAGATATGGATCACTTAGTTTTGCAAAAGATGTCCGAAGAATCACAAGATATGCAGCTTTCAGATGAACATGCACAAGCAGTTCCCCCATGAATGGTTAAAGTCATTAAAAAAATTATAACGGCTCTATAAAATATATAAATACAGTGAAAGATAAGTCCCACCATTGTCACTACAAGTGTTGACTGACAGCTATTTGTCCGATTGCAAGATTCCCTCTTGCTCCATGATGTCTAAATTATTACCAGGCTCTTCCACAGAAATCCTTGGAAATCTTTCTCTTCGTTGTCACTTTCGCCAATAAGTGCTCTCTAAATTTCCATTGTACCTTCTTGAACCAGAAAAACGCGTCCCAAATATAATAGTATAAATTGATTTACTTGACCAAAACGCATGCTGTAAACACAGAAATGAAGTCTGTGATCAGCAGCATTATTCCACGAGTTTTGCTGAAATGCATTGCGGGTAGCTTAGTCACAATGATATCTCAAAAAGTTTGTCTGCTACGTGGGCGCGCTACGGCTTTGTAAGAATTGCTAACAGTAATGGCAGTGGACTTGCTATGGCGCTACAAGTGGCAAGGGTTAATAAAAAGTGCCTGTCTGTTTTATTTGTAATAATCTGTGGGGCACATACAAGACTGGTATGTTATCGGGGGGGGGGGGGCATTGATTTGGCAGGAATGCTTGAATAAGTAACTGGTTTGTTATGTAAATAAATATTTTGTTGTGCATGAATAATTTGTCTTTGGGTAAACAAGACTACTGTTTTAAATAAGGGTTTTTTGTTGGTATTTTCATTTTATTGACTATTATTTAATTAGTTTTATTCACTTATACACAAATATAAGTGCTGTTTTGCTTCATGCACCAATAATCATTTTCTGTTCTTTGTTTCTTTTAAATGCAACAATAAGTTAATATTAACAGTTGATGCTTATGAACTTGGACAAACTGTTTACAGTTTGTGGTCCAAGGTGTTTGCTTTTTACAAGTTTTCTGTTCATGCATGAATTCGTTTATGATGTAAATTTTGTCAAGGGGTTTGTATTCTTCAGGGTCGCATTTCTGACTGAGAGATATAATTTTTTATATAAAAATACAGTTTAGGCTTTGAGAAACATTGGCAGTGCATTATATTCAGTTACAGTGAATTAACATTTACCTTGGCTAGGAAAAGAAATCTTCTGCAAAATAAATATATTTGTATGCAGTTGTTGTCAGAACTATGATGAAATATTTCAGTTGATAGCTGTTTGTGATGAGTATTTACCGCCCCAGTCTGATTTAACTTGACTGATTGGTCCATTACTGAGACAGCACACCAAGAATTTCAGTTGAAAAGATTTGTTAATACAGTGAAATAATAACTGGATAAAATGGTTTTAAACTGAATTTTATTATATGGTAAATTGTAAGAATATAATTGCTAATGTATGTTTTGAAATGTTTTATATACTCATTAATTGTGAATGGTGGATTATGTAAGTGCAGAATAGTGTTTATTTCCTTGACTGCGGATTGTCATGTTTTTATTTCCTCGGTCATCTGGGGTATTTGGCTTTGCTAATGACAATGTCGTAATGCTTAATCTGCAGCCCTGAACTGTTCATCAAGTGTATATATACTTTGTGAGAATGAAGAGTTTATTGTTCTTGGTAGTAATTACAAATCATGGCTTTGTACTTCTATACAAGAGTTTCATTATTAAGTTTAGTGTCTCGAGGCTAGTTGCATCCAAGTACAAGCAGTTTATTTTGAGTTGACAGACACTCACCCATGTGTACATTCTCACACTGAAAATGTATATTGTGGTGCTGTGATTGAGCGTAGTAACTTGTGTACAACTTACGTTTGTAGTTAATAATATTTGAGACGGGGAAAAGTAAGAATAATGTGTTCGTTTTTGTTAAACTGATTCTCCATGATGAGATCTTACCGCCCCAGTCTGATTAATAACATGACTGAAGGTAGGTTCTGAGAGATCCTATGTGTTCGTTGGAATATAGTCACGTAATGTGTTACAATATGGGCAGCCCAGTAGATGAGGCATTATGGTGCAAAACTCTGGTTGTAGATTCGAATATAACTAATACCTGTCTGAGTGGGATATTTCAGTAGTGTATTCCGACTTTGTCAGGTGTAATCAAGCTGTGGCTTAATAACCTACCTAAGATATAAATACTATGACATGGCATATTGTTAGTGGTGCTAGTTACCTATTATCATGTATATATTCATAACACTGATAATATTTATATTGAGTATAGGCCTTAAGCATGGACAAAAATTATTTGGACAGGAGGTAATTTTATTGGGGTTGCTAAATAGCCATTGGTGTGGAGTGTTCCTGAAGCTATACTTTGTGTTCCTATGATTGAGCATAGTAACTTGTATACAACTTGCGTTGGTAGTTAATAATATTTGAGAAAAGTTTAAATAATTTGTTCGTTTTTGTTAAACTGATTCTCCATGATGAGATCTTACCGCCCCAGTCTGATTAATAACGTGACTGAAGGTAGGTTCTGAGGGATCCTATGTGTTCGTTGGAATATAGTCATGTAATGTGTTACAATATGGGCAGCCCAGTAGATGAGGCATTATGGTGCAAAACTCTGGTTGTGGATTGATATCCAACTAATACCTGGCGTGAGTGGGATAGTTCCCTATTGTATTCCCACTTTGTCAAGTGTGATCAAGCTGTGGCTTAATAACCTACCTAAGATATAAATACTATGACATGGCATATTGTTAGTGGTGCTAGTTACCTATTATCATGTATACATTCATAACACTGATAATATCTATACTGGGTATAGGCCTCGACAAAAACGATTTGGATAGGAGTTAATTTTATTAGGGTTGCTAAATAACCATTGGTGTGGAGTGTTTCTGAAACTATATTTTGTGGTCCCGTGCTTGACAGTAATAACATGTATGCCACTTACGTTGGTAGTTAATTATATTTGAGAAGTGAAAAGTAAGAATAGTGTGTTTGTTTTTGTTAAACTGATTCTCCATGATGAGATCTTACCGCCCCAGTCTGATTAATAACATGACTGAAGGTAGGTTCTGAGGGAGGCTATGTGTTCACTGGAATATAGTCACGTAATGTGTTACAATATGGGCAGCCCAGTAGATAAGGCATTATGGTGCAAAACTCTGGTTGTGGATTTGAATATAACTAATATCTGTCTGAGTGGGATATTTCTGTAATGTATTCCGACTTTGTCAGGTGTAATCAAGCTGTGGCTTAATAACCTACCTAAAATATAAATACTATGACATGGCATATTGTTAGTGGTGCTAGTTACCTATTATCATGTATACATTCATAATACTGATATTTATACTGAGTATAGGCCTTAGGCATGGACAAAAAATATTTGGACAGGAGATAATTATACTTAAAATGTCCCTTGAACATGATAATTCAAGGATAATACTTGTTTTGTTTATGTCGTGACATTGGTTAGTTGAAATGTCGGTAATGAATGTCTTCTCAGAACTAATTTGTAAAGTGATTCTGTGGCACATACCATGTTTCCTATGATGACTAGGGAAGATCTGTAAGTTGTTCACAATTTATTTTTATTTCACTATTCCAACGAATATATATGTTGATAGTCAAAGCATTTTGATTATTACGTTAGTAGTGAACATAGGTGTGCATTATCTCTTGAAAATTCAGATCCGTTTTCAAGTATTACATATCACCTGATTCAAATTTTGTGTGTCCTATTTGGAATTTCAAACAGTTTCGGCTGAAATTAAATTAAATTTGCATTTATTTTATTGAATACAAACTATTCAGAATCACATGATACACAGTGTATTGGTGAAATAATTTTTTTTATATGAATTAGCATTATACATGATATACAAGATCACCAGTTAGGAGTTTATCAGCGCATTGTCTGTAAATGTAATCAGTTTGTTGTCTGTAAATGTAATCAGTCTGCAGGTATTTGTTTTCATCACGATGATAGACTGGTGTACATTACATAATTTTATATCTACTTAACATCGTATCCTAAAGCTACTGATGTTACCACTAAAGCTACTGATGTTACCATTCTGTGTCCTGTTGTATGATTACAGAGTCTTCATCCAACCAGTATGACAGTTTAATTCATAGATCTTACGCCTGTATTATGGGGCTGCATGTCATTGCTGGTAATCTAATGTATCTGTGTTTTAACTGCCTGATGCTGATTAGGCATACAGTAATAACTTAATTGTGTTTACTTGATTCTCACTGGCAGTGGTTGAACATTGAGATGTTTCTTCTGTTTCAACTTCCCTAACATTTCGTTTTAAGGCCCATTCTGGGGAAGTAATTTTCGTCACAGAATGAGTCCTCACTATTAGAAATAATCTGACCTCACGTTGTATTTGGGGTAATTTTGGCATATTTTGCTGCATGTGCTTTGTACAGTTGTAGAATAGGTTCAAAAGAAAGACGTTATAAAACATTTCACCGTTTATGCTTTGTGTTAATCAGCTCTGTATGGTTTCTTGGTTACAGAACAATCAGCCCACTAGTTCTGGACCAGAATTATATTAACCTAAAAAACCAGGTGATTAAAGCTGAACGGAGAGTCCTCAAAGAACTTGGCTTCTGTGTACACGTGAAACATCCGCATAAAGTAAGTACTGTTTTGTGCACAATCAGTATCCCCCTTCACCCATCACTTTTGTTCTGATGAATGAAAATGTATGGTTGGATGAGCTATGGAGCTGTCTGAGCTTCTTCTCCCTGGGCTTATTCACTGCCAAATACAATACACTGGTTCTGCCCTTTGGCTGTTCATGTAGTCATAATTTTCAACTCTACAGTGTGAAAATTGTGCTTTTCCAGATCATTATCACATATCTGCAAGTACTGGAATGTGAGAAGAATCAACCACTGGCCCAGATGGCATGGTATGTACATGATTTGTTCTCGTCATTATTAGTGCTAGTTATATATATATATGTATGTATGTTAAATGATGTGATTTAAATAGTGTGTCTGTTGCAAAGGTAAATGATTGCAACCAGCCTTTCACCATTTGTTGCACTCATCTCCCCAATGCTATGACACATAATTTACTTTGGTAAGAGTTCTCTATGGCCTTTATTAACTTGGGTTTCTTTTCCCTTTATTCACCTACCAGAGGAGGTGGGTAAAACAAAGCCTCATCTGAAAACGCTCTGCTCCCTCAGCTGTCAGCTAAACCCAAGTGGCTCATTGTTCGGTCAGCATCTTACTGTGGAACACATGTTGGACAGGACTGGAGACAGCGGTGTGATATAAAACTGGCTGGCTATCTCACCACAGCACGACCTGTGTGGTGTTAATTGTGTATGGCAACGGCTTCGACAGAATGATTTACTGTGGCTTCTTTAATGCATTGTAACATGAAAAGAATGTTGTGTAATTGTTGTTGGCTCACAGCTTCTCTGAGCATTCAGAAACAAACTTAACTGTTGTATATTTTCTGTTTGCTGAACTTCAACATGACCATGACTATTGAAACTGCATGTAAGAAATTGGTAATGTTTTGAGTCTGCAGTGAAACAAATTTGGCATAATGAAACTACTGTCTTGTCATGTTCAAATGCTCCAAGTACTACATGGCACCCATCCTGCACTAATTTTATGCTGGTCAATATTTTCAGGACTTGGTCAGTGGTGGCTCAACCTGGTTTCAAGTACTAAGTGCTGAGAGGTTAATTTTTTTCCGAACAGTCATTTACTGTGTGATGCATTTTAAAATCTGTCACTTTACTAGCTGATGTGATTGTATATAAAATGCGTTTTTGTGACCTTTGGTTTTATGAGAGATCCTGATGCACTGGACTGGATGTTAACAAAGCAGTATTAGCATTTGTTCCAGCTGTCAGGTAGATTAGTATGATGAAGGCGTGAGGTGTGGTACCTGAATTACTGGTGCTTCACTCGAAACCTTTGTACACACAATGAATGATAATGCACAAGTTAGACCTTGAAGGCTTTACGAGCATTTTGAATACTGATCATTTGTCAAACTAATTCTGATTTAAACTATCAGAAGAACAAAACAGAAATATCTTTGAGCTAAACCCTTTTAAAAATTGGGACTGTCATTTGCATAAATATAGCATCTTAAAAAGTGAGAGAAATAAGCAGGTTGTGAAACCAACACACTGGTTGGTAAGTAATATAACCAGCCTGTTGGGTGGGTATCAGTTTGGGGAAAACCTGCATTTAAACATATTGTAATTATTTACTAAGGAACTGGCTGTTCAAATTTTTCTAAACTGCTAGACTGTATGATATTGTATTTGAAAGCAATTTTATATTGCTGGTGCCTGGTTGAGGTGACACCAGAAAGGTGATTCCTTTTCAGAAGTTACAGTTGTGGAACGATGAAGTTGCCAGAAGACCAGGTGTTTGGTCTGCCAGTAAAACTGAAAATACTGCTAATTAGGGTTGTTAATATACTGTATGAAGATGGTGTAAATCAGCATCAGCATGTTTGATAATGATGAACTTTGGGACACAAGATGATGACCTTCCTTGAAGGGATTAGCACAGAAATCGATAGATTAATCATGTTAATTTTTATGTTCTACACAAAATATAACAGTGTTTGATTCTAGGGTTCTTTTGGGGGATACCTGCGAAATTTAGATGAGGGATGCCAAAAAATTCCATCAGCTGGAATTTACCATCAGACCTGCATCCATTGTATGATACATCCACTAAATTGTAGGGATGATACATTTCAAATGATTCAGGTCCAGTGTCCATATCTAGTTTATGTATACAAGTGAGGGTTATTTACATCTTGTGGTTGACCTTTGGCTGATGACAAGTATTTCATGCAGTAGGTCAATGGAAGGACAACATAATTTATAGCATTTTATCTGCGTGGTTGTATTTAAGAATGTTGTCAGCTGATGTATGTGTGTCTATCCCTGTGCTTTACGTGGGTAAGTATATGGTGTCTGATATGAGGTAGGTGTCTACATTTGTGAGCTGGAACTTGGATTATTACACTCAGCATACAGTTTGAGTTCATTTTTGTAAATACGTGTCTTATTAAATGTTAAATATCAGTAGTTTAGATCTGATTGGTTGAATTGGAAAGTCGGGTATTCTAAAACTACTTAAATTTGGTCAGTTGTGTTTGTTATTTGTATGGTTTATCTTCTTTGCTGTACCAGGAGAAATGTATTCAGTCGAGTGGGAAAATGTTAAATCTTGTATGATTGATTCTGGATATGATGTGGGTTTTGGAGATAGTGACAGTGTGCAACTGGAGTGCAAGTAAAGCCTTTTGTAGGTAAAAATTGCTCTTATTTGGCAGTTCTCAGCAAACTGGACAGGATCGTATTGTGTCATTGTCTGTCGAAGCCACTAGCCTGTCATTCGGTGTACACCTATCTCCAGTCAGGTTTGATTTTGTTCTTTACAGTAAAAGCTCAAGTTGGTCACTTGGTATTAGCATTGACAAGCTTGGCTTCATGTACATGAGAATTCTATTGGGCCTTGTATGATTGACCAAATCCAGTGTTACCATGTCATGTTATTTATTCTATATAATGAAGTTGTTCATGCATACTTACCTTGTACTAATTATGTAATATATTACTTGATCTAATTTTTTAACCCTTCTTTCCACAACACCCTGTTTTTTCTGTCATTCCAGGAACTACATGAATGATAGTTTCCGCAGTAATGTGTTCGTGCGTTTTCATCCAGAGACCATTGCCTGTGCCTGTATATACCTGGCTGGCAGAAAGTTGAAAGTAAGCATTCGGCAGGGGTGGGGGGGTATACCGTTGTTTTTTTATCTCCGGTACTGATTGCAATTTTTTGTTTAATGTTTTGAAAGACAAGACGTGTAATTGATACCTTTCTAACAGGTTCCACTTCCAAATAATCCACCATGGTATGCCTTATTTAATGTTGAGGAAGCAGACATACAAGACGTATGCGTCAGCATACTTGAACTATACAGTCGGAAAAAGGTTAGTAGAAAGATCAAGATTATAGGTGTGTTTTACTACTTAGTGATCCGTAATTTGAGGAGGTGTTTTACTATTTAGAAATCAGTATTTTTGTTACTTATTTCAGCCAAATGCTGATCAGTTGGAGAAAATAGTGAATGAATGTAAGAAAATGCACATAGAAGCCAAATTGAAAGCCAAGGTGTTGTCAGCTGGTGACCTTGCCTCAAACTCCAGCTCAAGACAAGGTTTGTAAACCTCTTGTTTGTGGCTATTTGAATTTGTTTATCGGATATTGTTGGATATAAATTATTTATTTCTTCTGCTTAGTGATTGTCAGTAGTTTAATATAAAACCTGTGTATTTACTTGCACGAAATATAGGCAGTAAATTTTTAAGCGTAAATCTTTCTTAATAGACCCGTATAACTAATTGTATCATCCTGATTTCTATGTTGTGACCTGTGTTGCCTTTTTTTATTAGCTCGTGCTGAGTGCAAAATGTCCAGTATTGTTTACTGTATGATTGTCATTTTTCTATATCTTGTATAGCTACCCCAAACAAGTTGAGCCCTTCTTCTCTGGCAGCTCCAAATGTAAAGAAAATCAAGTCTGATGCTGACCACTCTGACCACAGCAGCTTTGGGTAAGCTAGCAGTTTGGAAAATGTATTTTATCATTGGAAGTGCAGTGTACATCACATTTTGAACAAAATGAGCAATTGCACTTTAGTTTAGTTGAAAAGTTGTATCTTTGTAATAAAGTTAAATTTTCTGTTCGTTTTAAGTGGTGGCTCTAGGAAGAAAAGAAGTCGGTCACATACACCTAGGTCAAGGTCAAGGAGTAATAGTAAATCTAGGTTAGTGTCATCTGTTGTACATACATTTGATGTGATCATTAGCTTTAGTATATACTTTTGTTTTATCACAGTCTTCCATAGCAATGTGTGCACTGCTGGAGTGTGTTTGTAATTTGGGTGTCTTTTCCTCTAACAGGTCTTACAGTTCACAGGAGAGTAACAGTTCAGCATCACCTCAACATTCACCATCTCCAGCAAAATATTCCAAGAAGGAAGCCAGGGATAACAACAAGTACTACTCTAAAGATTACGAGAACCACTACGATCGAGACTATCACCACAGAGATTCTCGCCACGATCACGAACGCGGCAGTGCCAAGCACAAACGTCGGAGACACACGCCTACGTATTCACCTGTACGCTCCTATAGCCGATCTCCCGAGCCAAGATCAAAAACACACAAAAAATACTACAAGGAGAAATACAGAGCACGGTCTGGGTCACATGAGTATGAAACTAAACATCATTCATCAAAGAAACGTAATGGTCATCACCACACAAGATCTGGGGAAAGATATAGAAGATAAGAACATCAAGTATTTCGTTGTTTCGTCACCATCAAAATTAGGAGAGTGAATCCTCATCAAAGTGTGTGATTAAAAATATAGCATCACCAGAGAAGCATTATTTAACTTGGGTATCAGGATCCGTTGTGTAACGGTTATGTCCTTACAAATGAAGGCAAGAGACACGTGGCCTTCTCTAATGCATCAGGGTTAAGTATAATGTGAAGTAACCTGTTTAATCTAACTACAGCCTGGTATGTTTTAGGGCTGAGGGAATTCACACAGCTTTTACAGTTGTGATTCTTGATGAGGACTTTGTGGCGAATTAATTATGTTGTGTTGTGATCATTAGTTTTTCATTTCCAGTGAAGATTTGTCTATATTTCAGGAACCTACTCGTATAGTCATTAGGTTTATTTACTCTGTATGATCATATTCGGGATAATTACTACCAAACCTTGGTTTTTAACACTTCAACTTTTTAATACCTGTTCATGTGTAATCCATCAGCCAAATCGTGTAAGTCATATAAGTGGCCTTAAACAGTTAATTATTCAAAGAAAGTTCTTGGTCCTTAATGGTAATGTTATGCCTGGATGTTTCTTAAGGAGTCGAGTTGCTTATAAATTCAGATATCATTTGTACATTAAAGATCAATTCTTGTGTGTTTTGTCATCATGCATCAGAAAGTCTTTACTTTATTGACTGGATTAAATTGAGCGTGTTGCATTTATACAACTGCAGAATTAACTAGCAGCAAGGTGAGGGTGCATACCCATTGTGTGAAGTTAATAGGATGTGTGTGCGCACATGAATATGTGGAAGTTAATAGTTAGAATGCGAGGAATGTTCGTTCATTATGGATTTGTTCAGGGAAACACATAGTGGAGTGAAATATTATGTAAAATTGGCAATGATCTGTGATCTTCGGTAATGTATTATTGTGTGTTTGATGTTTCACTGCGTAATTGGAGGCCATGTTTTGTGTGGATGTTTTTAACAAGCAATCAGTTGTGCGAGCTAATAAATACCTATACTTGCGTGAAATGTTTTGTCAAATTGATCTCGGGGCCGTGCAGACATCTATAAGAAGAAATAATGTATATCCTACTATGTGATAAATTCCAGTACATTAAATTCAGATTCTATATTATTAGGGTTGGTACAATACACGAAGAGACATGACATGAATAAAACATAATTAAATCCTTAAGATACTGTGTTTACATAAGGGAATGGCTTCATTTTAGATTGGACCATTCGGAAATTCGGTAGATATCCCGTAACTGGTTTTCATGCAGGTTGTGGTTGTGGGTTCAAACGTGACTGAAACTGAAATCGACCCCATTTAAATAGAAACATGGACTAATTAAGACGAAAAATCTTGTGCAAACAAGTGGCATGTATCAGGATTGCAGAAGAGCAATTAGTTGGGAAACAGTAAAGCCGCCTGTGCTTGCGAGCAATCTCAAATATACAATATCTGATCTACTGAAATGAAAATCGACTCGTCAAGAACAGGTCTATCCAACCATCAATCCAACTAAACATCATGCCAGTTAGAGGATTAATTATAAATTTCCAAAATAGCAATTCGTAAATGTCGCAGAGCACTTAAACACGTTTGATAAACACGTACAGACAATACAGGCGTACAGGCTGATAGAATAATAACAATAAGAAAAATAGTGACACCAATAAACACAATAAGAAAAATACTAACACCAATAAACACAGAAAAGATTGAGTTTGATACACAATTGAATATTCTGGGTAAACTATGTAGTTTCAGTAGGCAAACAATGGGAGCCCGTATGTGTATTCATTTATTTACTCGTTGAATAACGGCTTTCGTCGAAGTAGTAATTAAGTGCGCTGCTATTACAGTTATGTCCATCGTTACTGAGTTCGAATTAGTTCCACCAAAAATGCGATATGGCTAAAAACCCGTGATGTACGTTTGCGACTTATACACATGTTGTGTGAAACTAAAGTGTGACGACCATATAGTCCGATTTTCCCAACAGTAGCTTCCAGACTCGACTGTTTGCTTTTTTTATAACGCGAGCACTTATCACACTACACAGGAACAAAATAGCATCTTATTGGATATGTTCTACATCCAGTCCATATTTGAAGACACATTTTATAATTTGAAACTTAAGTATGGCTAATGTATGCATCATTTGTATTAAACAAAATACATCATTATGTGTTCCTTCAGCCTTCGAAGCCTTTAATTAAGTTATTGGCCATCTACAAAAGATTTTTGTTTTAAGATATTCTAGGCTATAAATAGTTTTCAAGCAGGCTTTTAAGTGTTCTCTTTATTGTTATTGTTGTTGTTGCTATACTATGCAGCCATTGTATAAATTGAGAATGATGATTGATGTTTTACGGTCACGTTTCGCCTCCGTGCCTCCGACCACCCGTGTTCGAATCTCGGCGTGTGCGTATCTGAAGATTGTTTCGTCTTCGCCTCATTACCTTTGGAGGTCGCTCGGCCCATTTAGCCTATCCTGTGCACAAAAGTGGCCGTAAAACATCAATCATCATCATCGTCTTTACGGCCACTTTTGTGCACATGGTAGGCTAATTGGACCGAGCGAGCTCAAAGATGAAACACCCTTCAGATATGCCCAGGCCGAGATTCGAGAATAAAGTATATACAAACATAACAGCGACAGATATAAGAGGCGTTCCGCATCAGTTGCACGGTGAATTTAACTCCGACGACTTACATCCTGAAATATAATATATACATAGACCTTCTCGTCCTGGGCTAGTCGTTAATACCGAGACCTAAACATCACTATTATAGTCCGCTAAAGTCGTTATTTTGAGGGACCGATCACTTACTGTAATGTTAAACGTAATCGCAGAGACATAGACTAGTGACAGCTATTGTCATTTGAGATGTGTGTTTCAGCTTAACAAGAGAGCGCGAGGTGTTGTGTTGGACCGAAAGAACATAATGCAAGGCGTATATAGATAACACTGGTACCTTTGCACTATTTGGCCAACAACGCGATGATTGGTTGGTAACTGGCTCTCTCGCCGAAATGCGACACACCTGCGAACTGTAGCCTTGAGGCCAGGTAAAGCAGATTTGTATAAAATATACTCAGTTCGGATAGTACGCGTACGTGGTTGGGCGTATTAATGAGTTATAGTCGGCAACGAGGAGTGATTTATGGTTTAAGCTATCGGCTGGCTTTAAACGCTTTGGGACATTGTTACCGTCTTATGATGGTTCGTCAAGCTGAGTGAGATGTGCCGATAGTAAGTAAACTATGACGGAGACTTCTAACTGTGTGCTTCCGTTTGTGCTCAGCGTTGTGGTGATGATGATGTAGAAGTTGTGTGTATATATACGAGAGGATTGCCGGTGTGTGCGTGTGTGTGATATTAAGGGATACTATTTAACCGGATATATATGTGTGTCCATGTATGTACGGATTTATATATATATATATATATATAATTCTGCCGTGTACCCGCATAGCACAAGTGTTGTTCATTGTTCTACTACAGCTGTTACCACTAACCTTATGTATATCCACAGATAAAGGCCTTTTATCAAAATATCAAAAGCTTATCACGACGGCACGTGTGTTTACATACAGATCTGCCTCGTTTTATCTTGGAATACCAAAGTATGTAAATTGTAGCAATCTATGACCTAGCATCGAGATGCCATCTTGTTGAACGCCATAACTTGAACATCTGAGTGACTATTATCCTTATTTGGGAATATTTAGCTGAAACTTTTCAGCCAGAATAGTTTATTGTTAAACTGGGACATTGGACACGGAAGAGAAGATCGAGTCTATTTGTTTGTCGTTTTAGTCTGTTGGCGTTTATTGGGTATTCTAACCATGTTATTCTATTATTTATGGCGTTTATTGAGTATCCTAACCATGTTATTCTATTATTTAGTAATTCTAATCAGTTTCGGTAGGAATCATATCAGGAAGCCGTCGATATCTGTTATCACAGAATTTACTTTTTTATAAATTTAATTCAGTATTGATTCATGGGCGTAAATGTTAATATAATTTTCAGTTGTTCGTTTTATATATATATATATATATATATATATATATATATATATATATATATTGATTTATCCATATTTGGTTTCTGTTAACACTTTTATGTACCTTGTGCTATTGTAAATAGACTATAGGTTTCCAAATTTGATTTTCATGACGAAATATTTTTAACAGATTCCATATACTGATTATTTTGATCGTGCTTGTATCCTTTCTTCTTCTTTCACCCTTCGTCCTTCCTGGGATATAGGCCGTTGACAACAGTCTTCCAAAGTCTTCTGCCCCGTTTTTTTTATTCAAGCTCCCCCCAGCTGTAACCTGTACTCTTTGCGTCTGTCAGGAGATCCCTTCTCCACGTATTTCTTGGGCGTCCTCTTTTTGTTGATGCTGGTTTCCGGAGTGTGTGACCATCCCACACCATCGTCTCCCGATCTCATATCCAGCATTCCGTTGTGTTTTCTCCCACAAGTCGCTGTTACTGATGGTGATTGGTCAGCGAATCTTGAGGATTCTTCCTAGACAGTTATTGGGGCGGGGGTCTTTAACGTCCCCCTTTATTTTAATAAATTCATTGGAGACGGCAGCGCCAGTTAACATGGTTAGCCACCCACTATGTTGTGAGCCGAGAAATTAATCCCTGGAAAAGTTTCAACCTCTTGCTGGGTTCGAACCTGTAACCCTAGGCACCAAGTGCCGGGTGCTTAACCGCTAGGCCACCGGACCTCACTAAATTTATCTTGAAGATTTTTGTTTTCTATTTATGTATATCTAAGCCCATTCGTGAAGAGATGGCTGCCAGTTCACTTGTCTTCTTTCTGCATCTGTTGATGGCTGTGGGACAACAGTGCCAGGTCGTCAGCAAAGTCCAGATCTTTAAGTTGCGTTTTTAGTGTCCACTGGATTCCATTTCTTCTCTGTTTGTGCAAGTTTTCATAATCCAGTCGATAACCAGAAGGAAGAGGAATGGGGACAACAAGCAACCATATATTATTCTGCAGTCTGTTCCTTTGTAGCTGTTTTTAATCAAGCTGACCAGCTTGGTTGGTATGCCGTAATGTATTTCCATAGTGTATCTCTGTTTATGCTGTCAAACGCCTTTTTGTAGTCGACAAAGTTGATGTAGAGTAGAGAGTTCCATTCCAAGGATTGCTCTACCATGATGTGTAGTGCTGCAATCTGATCAACGCATGATCTGTTTGGGCGGAATCCAGTTTGTTGATCATTATTTCCAAGATTATTTTGTTGAAGACTTTCCAAAGCACTGACAGCAGTATGATTCCTCTGTAGTTGGATAAGTTGCTGAGATCTCCCTTCTTGGGGATTTATTTTAAGTATCCCTATCTCCAATCTGATAACACTTCTTTCTTTTCCCAAATCTCAGTAAGAAGAGGGTACAATAATTCCACAGACGTGTCGATGTCTGTCTTGAGTGTGTCTGTTGGCATGTCGTCCGGTCCTGTTGCTTTATTATTCTTCAGGTGTTTTATGGCCCTCCTGAATTCTTCCCTGGTGGGCTTGTCACATTTGATGGGTATATTCACTGTTGCTGGTAGTGTGTCTGAGGGATCATGTGTGGCAGTTCTGTTCAGCAGTTCTTCAAAATATTTACCCCATCTGTTGAGTTGATGCTCAGTTCCCGCGATGTTCCTTCCTTGCTTGTCTTTAACCGGCCGTTCTGGCTTGCTATACTTGCCTGCTAGTTTCCTTGTATTGTCATACAGCTGTCTCATGTTTTTGCTATCTGCAGCTTGTTTTGCTTCTTCTGCCAGACCGTTGATGTAGTTTCGTTTGTCCATTTTACACTCTTGTTTACCTCTCTGTTGGCCTTTGTGTAAACTTCCTGTGCCTGTGCCTTTGTCGCTCGTGTTCGACTGTTGTTTATTGCTGATTTCTTCTCCTTCCACATTTGGATCCTGCGCCAGGTTTCTTCTGTGATCCAATCTTCCTGTTGCATCTTCTTCAGGGCAACAACGTCTTGGCAATTTGATGTCAGTTTCTCTTTGATGTTCTGCCACAGGCTGTTCAAGTCTGGTTCTTCTTCATACTGCTCTTGTAACACTTATTTATTAGCAAGGTTCAGCTTATTTTCCTTTCTTGTTTGTGGATCTTTCAGAAGGCCGCCATTATCCTTTCGTCTGTTTGTTGCTGTTCCCATCTAATTCTTCTTCAGCTTGAGTTTAAGTCTGGCAATCAGCATGTGGTGGTCGGATGCCACGTCTACTCCTCTCTTCACTCTCACATCTTCAAGTGACCTCCTAAATCTCTTTCTTATGCAAGTGTGATCTATCTGGTTCTCTGTCAAGTGATCAGGTGATACCCATTGTAGGATCAGGCTGTCGTATACTTTTCTGGATCCCTGTGCAGCAAACAGATTAATTGCGATCCGAATCATTTGAAACCTCTAGATGATAAATGATCATTTGCTGCCCGTTCCCAGACGGCCTTGGCACCAGCGACAGTCTAACCCTAACTACGTTACCCATAAATTATTGCTTGAAAACAGGCCGAAGCTACGCTACTCACTGGGTGTTCGAAAATATCCATTTTAGACTTCGAACACTTAATTGTCCGCGAAATTCTAAAGCATACAGTGACTGCGACTTGTTTGCGTAGCGTGGATAATCTTAGCAACTGTGTAGAAATTATAATAATCTCGTAGTTATATGTCTGTAGTCACGCTTCCATTAAGGATGAATAAACGGTTCTGTGTTGTTACAAAACCGAATACACGTGGTCAATCCGAACACCTAAAGATCATGGGCCGATATTGTCGCCCGTTAAGCCGGCGATTTTGGAGGCCTGTGAACTTTACACCATGTGATCTTGTTTATCATTTTATGTGTAAAACTGCTACCCCCAAAGGTAATGTTGTTCAGTGCACATGTGTCCGCAAATCTCTTTCCGTTCTGGTTCATCTCACCTACACCCCGAGAGTTCCCATCATTTCTTCATATCCGCTGTTGTCCGTTCCAATCTTCGCATTGAAATCTCCCATGAGAATGATTACATCTTTTTTCTGCACTTGTCTAAGATACTTTGTAACCTGCTGTAGAACTGGTCTTTGGTTTCTTCATCATTCGTTAGTGCTACGCGCTAGATGACATTCATCTTGATTTTCTTTTTCTGTGTTATGAAGGATGTTGTGATGATTCGCGTCTGTGCCACTCTTGATAGCATGAATGCTACCCCGTCTGTGGGTGGGGCATCCTCTTCCTCATGTCCAGAGAAGAGTAACATATATCCACAGGGGCGCATCCAGCAGCACATGGAGGTCACAACTGCGAGCGCCGCAGGCGTAGAGCTATAACGGCGTGGGGTATGGGGCCCCATAAGCAAAATGCCTTTAACCATTCTAAGAGGCGTTCTAAGCTTCATTTGAGACGGTTTTACTAAATTGAAATATTGGAGAAAAAAATCAATCAATTGTTCATTTGTTTATCATATTTCATATGATACATTTTTCAGTTTGTAGCAGAGCATTATCTTAAAAACTAAGACAATGCACCGAATTTCTGAGAAAACTAGAACGGCACTCAGTAGATCGCAACCTCTGCTACTCCAACGCTCCCCTTTACCCAATCGTTTGTCCTGATAAATATTTTTAGCCAGTAGTAAATACGGATCCTCATCCGGCACGTCACTAAAATCTAACCAGTTCCCTCTGATCCTATAATATATATCTCAATGCTTAAGAATACATCGACAAAATCCTGGAACCAGATCTGTATCTCCTCGAAAATCTAATCAAGTCTTTGACCATCACCTAGTCATCCACAAAGTTTCACTTAAGTTCGTATATACTATTTGATTAAATATTTTGTCTAATATTTTGACTAGGGTGCCTCCATGGTCTAGCGGTAGCGTGCTGGACCACTGATCACTACCACCCGTGTTCGAATCCCGGCGTGGGCATATCTGAAGGTTGTTTCGTCTTTCACTTCGTCTCATTACCTTTGGAAGTCGCTCGGCCCATTTAGCCTACCTTGTGCACAAAAGTGGCCGTAAAACATCAATCATCATCATCATCATCTAATATTTTGACTAACCAACATACTTGCTTCAAAAAGTTGATGGCGGTGCTGATAATTACTACACTGTCAGAGGTAACCGGTCGCTCAATCATAACTAAAATTACAAGTGTTTATGTTGACAAAAGTGTAACATGTTATCACAATGTGCGTCCACAAACAATGAATACAACCCTAACAGACCAAGATGCTTTATTGGTATATTGAAGGAACAAACAAACATGATGAAAAGATAAACATCATTGGTGGAGGCAACGAGTTAATAAAAAAAACTAACCATTAAACGTTTAATACAAAGTTGTTTATTAATAAGATTCATTCGTCGAGGAATCCTACGAGCAAATTCGTCAATCACCCATTGAATATCGATATCCACTCCGTAATGAAGATGCATGAGCGCAAGACCATTGATACGTTCTTGTCCCATGGTTGTACGCATATATGTTTCAAGTCTACGCAAAGCACTTATGCTTGGCTTACATTCACAACTGGTTACACCACCAACAGTACACAATAGCTGCATCAAAATAAACAAATTGAGGAAAACCCTTTATCTAATTATTTCAGGGCACAAGCTGCTGTTTTGGGTGCATTTTGATTATTACTTCCTCTCCACCTGTTGATCCAAATATGCATCTCCGCATTGATACTATCTGGAGAGGGAAGGTCAGTACGATACAAAGCTGCAAATGCCAATATTGCCCGTAACAGTCCTGACGATTAGAATTGTTAATCATCCTAGGTATCATAAGCAGGGCATATATATATATATATATATATATATATATATATATAGGTTTGTTGCTCTGGGCCGAAACGATCATTCATGGCAGTCAATATTTCATCTCCCAATCATGTTTCCAGCGTCATCATAGGTCTGGCATCTGCAATTGTGCAGAGGAATATTCCAGTCACGAAGTTGGCCGATTATATTACCAGCAATAGCTCCTCCTGTTATTAAGTCACATCGACAGCAACCCTAAACTCTGTACGGATGGTATTGCTGGAGTCGACAAATCTTAGTACAATTGACAATTGTTCATCGTTAGCCTGATCCGCCACTTCATCGGCAGATATACAGTAAAAACGTTATTCACGCACCTCGTTTAATATCATATCTCTGATGAATTGTACACATATTTAGATTAGCTCATTTTGTGTTGTTTTGGATCTGGATGTCGCCCGCCTGTCTGCTATTTCCAGTTGGTGCTTCAAGATGTTATCTCCTGCGTTAACCCGAAATTCTAACAGCCGCTGAGAGTTACCTGGATTTTGGTTTGTATCCAGAAAGTATTGGCTGTCATTCCAATGGCCACGTAATGGTATATTTTGTTTTCTACAAAATATAACACATTTAATGATGGATTGTAGTTTTTGTTTATTTTGTTGTAATTGTGCATAAGCGGGTTGGTCCATCTTGTATTAAATTGGTTTTACATCGCCAGCCATCACACTGATAAATTTTCCTACTGATTTTGCAGTCTGCGTTTTTTCCACGACCGGAAGTTGGGACCTGTTTGCCATCATATTCGGTCTAGTTTTCTTTCAGGTCATTGGTTGGAATTATGAATGGGATAATATGGTGGTTATTCAGTAACATGATATATATTCCCTTTTTGTTGTTGTTACCTTAACTCCTTAGTTATATGGGCCGAAGCCCTAAATTTCCCTCTGCGGGAAGAAGCTTTAAAGCCAGCGCGCGCGCGCGTGTGTGTGTGTGTGTGTGTGTGTGCTTCTGGAGATATTTTTTTATTGTAGCTACGTACGCGTGGTGGTAAAAGGTCACGATGGATAATTTAGAGAAATACCTGTCGGAGACGAGGACAAAACTAAATAATAAAGAAAGATATTACTGAAATGAAAGAAACGTTAACTTTGTGTGTTACAATAACCAGTTTTATGTTTGTCTCGATTTCTTATGATTTATAGATAGAATTCCGTTTGATTCTATTATGGTTAACTTGCGATAAAGTTGCTTTCATTCAGCGCTTTGTATCACTAATATATTTAAAAATGTTATTGTTATAATCGACGTGTCATTTCATTTTCTATTATATTTCTGCCATTAATTATTATACACTTATCATGCCGGAAACTGAATTGTTCACACTACACGAAGATCGGGTCTCTAAAAAGCAGCACAGCTACAGGTTATTTATGTTAAATTTAGGTTAAATGGGGCCTACGGGAAGACAGTTATTTAGCTACATAGGTCCCCCAATTTGCACAAATGAATAATTGTTAATGTATAAAATATAAATTCTAAAATATGTAAGTGTAAATTGGAAAATAAATTTATTGTCGTTGTCAAATTTAGGTGTGTGTGTGTGTGTGTGTGATGTTGACAATAAACTGAATGTGCCTATTTCTGGCTCTGACAATTAGCTTAATAAATCTCCATTTGATAGACAAGTCGTATAGTTATGTATGTCGTTTCCAGATTGTTTGAATTAGTATATTTATAATCGTTTATATTCACCGACATGATATATTTCGATAAGAATAAGACATGGTAAATCGGGATTTCAAACTGTTTATCGTAGCGGACAGACATCAGTGTGTGTGTGTGTGTGTGTGAAGTTTGATGTATAATTAATGTACTGTTCAGTTTCTTTTATTTCATGTCTTCTGGCTGAAACAGTGATTGAAAGAGAACCTACTTTATTCTCCGAAGTGTTTTATTTCCATACAACACATACTGCGTAATAATCTTTCCAGCTTTCCCATCTATATAACCAAGAGAATGTGTGTGTTTGTCTGGGTTCGCAAAAAATCATTCGCCAGATGCTAGCACTTTATGATGGTTAACTGGTAGTTAGTTATCTGTTTTATTTCAATTCTTATCACCTTATAGCTAGCTCTCAGTGAAGTTTCTTTTTAATGAACACAAACACAAACCCGCACACGAGACGTGTTAACTTGTATTGTTATCGCGTAAGCTTTATGGAATTTTGCGATTTACACGGACTTGCCGGCGTATGATGGAATCCTTACGGATTTTTATGATTTTGACGAAACAAACGTTTCCCGATCTCCAGGAAAATATTGGAAATGGCACGGAATTTTACCACGCTTGACTGGCGCCAGACTTTCCCAGTGTGCTCTGCGCCAGTTATGCTCCGTGCGGCGAAGCCTTTGACCCAAAAGAAAACTAAAACACGTGAATTACGAGATATTTTATTAAAGTATATCCATTGATGCACACTAGTAATATACACTGCACCATATTATGCCATAAAGTGTACAGGTTATATTCATCCATATCTATCAGACAATTCAATTATTATACTTATAACATAGCTGAAAGTCCAACTCCAGAGATCCTTCACCAGAAAAATTGTAGGCATCAGGCATCTAGACTACTGGGAACAGCTGATAAAGTTTCCTACTGCCACCCTGGATGTCTAATGGTAGCCTTTTCCCCTACTATCCTTGACGACAAAATGGTAACCTAAGATTGTGGATGATTTGTGAAAGTTACTTGGGTAAGGCTTTTTAACAAGAACACCAGGTTGGCTGCCTTTGTAGAAGAGAGCACATTATATACAAAAGCCACCATTTGAACTGGGAGAATACACCAGTCCTTTGTATCTCTGAAGCCAACAATGTTGAAATGTTCTTTTTTCCCATATTTCAGGTGTGACGGAAATTTGTAAAGTACATCTGGTGTCCAATGACTGGTGAGCAAAGAGTATTTACCTTTGTCTGTGATAACGTTTACTCGTGTAGCTTACTTTGTGTCAGATTTCTTTTGGGGATCAGATTTCTTCACTTGGGATGTATCGGCAGGGTTCACATCGGAGGGTAGGTTATTTACAATATGTTCCCCTCCCCCAGATTAACTCTTGTGATTAGGATTATCAGACATATCGGGTGGCCCATATTGATTATCATTGAGTTCGTCCTCAGTGACTTCTAGGGGCGGAAACATATCGCCACCTATAGGAATGTCACCCTCTGAGGGGAACTCGTGTCGGGATACAAGTCGCTCCAGTCTATTGGCGTGGATAGGCTAACGAAGGGGGTGATTTGAGCTTAGCCATCGCAGTTTATAGTTAACCGGGAAGATCTTTTCTGTAATAACCAGAACTTAGAGAGCTTTTTAGAAAGTCTCTCCCTGACTACAGGTACGGACAGATACACTTGATCGTAATGTTTTTTCATGTGTGCCTGATGTTGTTGAAGTCGTTCATCAGCTGTCTCGTGGGCAACATGCAGTTTGGAAACAGTCTAGGCCACGTGGTCCTCCAAACATTGATTCAAACTCAGCGGGGTGTAGGCCAATATCACACGGGGATCGGGCTTCGCGTCCATACAACATATAAAACGGTGTCATGTTGGTGCTATTAGTCATGGGACTAGTACGATACGCAAATAAGGCACTGTTTATGTATTTGTCCCAATCATGTTGATCATCGTGACAATACTTAATAAGTATTTGAACTAACGAGCCATTAAACTTCTCCGTCAGTCCGTCTCTCTCAGGTCTGTAAACAGTGATGTTGGTCTTCTTAACACAGAACAACCGACATGTTTGGCTTATAATTTTGCTGAGGAATTATTTTCCTCAATCGCTTAGAACTGACGGCGCACCGTGTCGGAATATAATTTGATTGACCAGTATGTTGGCAATTAGGTCGGCCTTTTGATGACGGATCGGAAAGGCTTCGGCCCACTTGGTTAAGTAATCCGTGAAACATATGATGTACTTGTTTCCGGAACGTGATCGTTTCAGAGGATCTATTACATCAATACCAACTCGCTCAAAGGCTTCTCCCACGGGAATCGGGAGTAAGGGAGCACTTGGTGAGTCTGGAGCCATAGTTAATGTGTTTCGGGCCAGTTTTGGATCACCCAGGAGGGTACCACGGGACAAATAACTATACACCTACCTCAGACGTGGGTCCTCTTGTTGGTAAACTTTTATTTTGTCCTTGTCCAATACCGGCTCTAAACTAGTGTGTGTGCTTCATCACAATCAGAATCAACATCTGAACCACTCTCGGCCTCAAGTGCCTTCGTCTTCGCACGTGTCATCGCTTCTATTTCGGCTACCTCCCCTGTATTTATTTCGATGTTTTGCGATATTATGTCTTGGAATGGCATACGACTCAGTGAGTCCGCAGTGGGTAGGTTTTTCTTGGAGTTGAAGTAAGCAGTAAATTTAGTATATTCACGACTGAGCAGCAAAATTGTTTTGATCATGATAGACGTTTGGTGGAATGCGAGCAACTACATTATAGTCCAAATTATGTCTTACATAGACTACCAAATGTGACTTTAACAAATAAGCTGCCGCACTTTTCTCTCTATTATCTTGTCTTGTGTTTGTGTGTGTGTGTGTGTGTGTGTGTGTGTGTGTGTGTGTGTGTGTGTGTGTGTGTGTGTGTTGGCCTTTCATTTATAATAACGTAAACACCGGCCGAAGTAAATTCTCTTATTTCTATTCCAGAGGTTTGGATTCGGAGTGAGAATGACGCGGAAAGTCGGCGCCATGTTGCTGAAAATCATATTAATCCAAATTATTATTTTATCTGTGATCCTTTGTTTTGTTGTCTTAATCGACTACACCTTCAGACACGCGAGGACGTCAGACGGTGCCGAGTCTGACGTTGTTGACGTCGGAAAGAGAAACGTCATCAAAAGTGTTTACCGCTATAGACTACCGTTGTCTGGACAGCTGGGTGCCATTGATCTGGAGAATAGGCGAAAAAAGACGCAACATAACAAGAAGAAACACACTAAATCGAAGGAAAATGGTAATTTTGAGAAACACGCCAATAAATCACACAACAAAACGAAGAGTCATTATTTATCGAACGCGACTGTCGTAGAAAACCAGCTGAAGTACACGACACGTCAGAAAGAAAATAGAAAACATCCAGAAAATAAACATCCCGAAGAGAAGCGCTCTGATCAGAACCGTTTCGAACGGAAACACGCTGACCAGAAACACTCGACACGGAAACACGCTGACCAGAAATACTCAGCACGGAAGCATTCAGCAAAAAAGGGCGCAGATCGGAATCATCACGTCCGAGGAAAAACTCGATCTAATCCAGTTACTTCAGGTGCAAAATTATAGTTGGATCCGGAAACTAGCGGGATCCGGAAACGAGAAAAAACCCAGAAAACAAAGGGATCCAGTTAAACTTAACAGACTGACGGAAATACTTCAACTACAATACTTACTAGTTGAAACTGTAATGGGTGTAAAGTGTCAGTATGGCTGTTTAATAAAATGTTTATGTTTTATATAGCATCATATTTATTACACTTTAATATATATATATATATTAAAGTGTATTAAAATGTTCGCCGTCGATATGTCTATTCGCTGTTGAACACCTTCCATATATTTGGCTAATGCTAGAGACGTACGTTATTCTTCAAATTTATGAACTTTAGACACGATTTCGACTTTTTAATGGGATACTGATTTTTTATTGTTACTGGAATGTTAGATGCACAATACTTTATGTGAATTATAAATTGTTATCTTTACAAAAAAGATGAACTAGGGCCGCTTAATTAATGTGTGTAATGAAATTTCAGAATTTTATTTTTATGAAATCATATTCAGAAGAGTATTATAATTATTTGGTATATCTTTTAACCAAATCGTTTTAATTGCGCGCTATATATATATATATATATATATATATAGCGTACTGTGCTCTATTACCATATATATATATATATATATATATATATATATTATGTATAATCTTACCGTACCATAAATGCACTATTTAATGCATACAATTTAATTGCCGCATTTTATATATGCAACAATTATATGTACCAATTAATGTACTGTTCTCCTCGGAAATGGGAGGTCAACTTTATGATTAATAAATACATATTAATCTGTAGAACCTTACGCGCCGGCCACCCTTGGTATATAAGTCATGTGGCTACTTCATCGATAAATAATTAGGCTGAAGCCTTTTACTGGTGGATGAAACATCCCACAATGAGGCATCAGCAACACAACAATTCGATCCCATGATTTGAAGCTGTTAATTGTGCATCATTTGTAACGCGCTAGCGTCCTTACATCAACATTACAACTATTACAAAAAAGATACATTCTTGTTTGGGCTAATAAATAATTTTAATTCGAGCCAGTGTGTTCATATGAAAGCTTGAATATATACTGAATACCATAAAACGGACGCACCACACACATGCATTAATTGTAACTAAACTAGCTTTCGTGTTAGATTTTAATTTGATTTAACCAACTTACACCTGTGCAGTGTCAAACAGTCCAAATCAATTCGAGTCAAAACAGGGTGGGGAGAGGTTTTTGGAGACGACAATCCACAAACAAACAAGAAATGAGATGCCCTTCATCTACACAAATGCAGATACATTAACCAACAAGATGAATGAAATGTTGTTGCTGACTGGCTAGTATACTTTGGACGTGATCATGGTGACTGAGGTAAAGCCGAAACACTAATGAGCCGATGATCTCACTGAAACGTTACCAGTCCTACACCAACTTGGATGCAGGATCACATAGAGGAATCGCTATCTATGTCTCGAACAGCATTGATCACCTAGTGACTGAAGTCAGCTCGAACAGCAACATATGAGGAAAGCATTTGGCTAAACATCAAACTAAAAGGTAAAGACAAGCTGCTGCTAGGTTGTGTGTATCGGAGCCCATCCAGTACAGGGCAGAATAACATTAAGCTATTTAATCTACTACAACAAATACCAGAGTATGATAACCCCCACAGTCATAATAGGGGATTTCAACTCTCCAGAGATAGAATGTACAACATGGAGTACGACTAAGTCTTAAGAGCACTACAGTCAGAAATTCATTGATGCTTGTAGAGATACCTATCTTCTGATGGACAACTTGTCAGTGCAAGAAGCATGGACATTTTTCTACGCCACCTATGAGAAGGCTATGGAACAGTTCATCCCCAAATCCGTGCCAACAAAGGATCGCCGGAAAAAGTTGCGGATGAATCGTACAGCTCTATCACTACATAAAAAGAAACGCCAAGCATGGATGAAATATAAACAGACAAAGTCATATGCAAACCACGTAAGAGGTACACAACTGGAGAAGGAGTTACACGACTCACGCGCTCCCCTGTGTAGGGAATTTGAAAGATATATAGCTTTTGGCGGTACTGTAATAACAAACTGAAGAATAAGCCCAGACTAGGAGACCTGAAGAACAGTGAAGGAGCAGTAGTCCAGAGAGATAAGGACAAGGCGGATCTAATCAATAAGTACTTTGCTAGTGTTTAACACAGGAAAATATTGAGAATCTGCCATCACTCGATACCAAATATGATGGTCCTCCACTCAGCAAGATGAACATCACAGCTGATACAATAAGAAGAAAAAATTACTTAAGCTGAATGTGAACAAAGCAAAGGGACCAGATGGACTTCACCCACGTGTTCTGAGGGAAACAGCTGCTTTAATCTTAAAACCACTATGTGTCATCTTCCAGAAGTCACTAGACAGCAGCTGCTTGCCCATGAGCTAGAAGACCAGCAACATAACGCCAATACATAATAAGGGCAGTAGAACAGCAGTAGGCAACTACAGACCAGTCAGTCTAACACCAGTAGTAGCTAAAGTAATGGAATCAATTATTCGTGACCATCTGGTAGATCACATGATGAAAAATAAGTCATTTTGTGATGCCCAACATGGATTTGTTCCAGGAAGATCTTGTATGACTCAGCTACTAGTTGTCATAGAACTGTGGACAGAGATGTTGGATTCTGGTGACCCAGCTGATGCCATCTATCTCGATTTCAGCAAAGCATTTGACACCTACCGCACCAAAGATTGTTGAACAAACTGAATGCGTATGGTATAGTCGGAGACACATATGACTGGATAAAAGTATTTTTGACTGGGCGTAGCCATCGAGTCGTCGTCAACAATAGTCTGTCATCGTGGCTGGAAGTGCTCAGTGGCATCCAACAGGGCAGTGTCCTGGAACCAATATTGTTTGTACTGTTCATAAATGATCTCCCTGACAATAGTCCGAAGCACAGTACATATCTTTGCTGACGACACTAAAATATATCGACGTATCCTCACTGAACAAGACAGTATAGAGCTGCAAGCAGTTCTTACAAATAAGTGGCAGATGAAGTTTAAGACATCTAGGTCATAGTAACAAGAAGGCTGGTTATAAGATGAGGAGTATCAAGCTGCAGTCAACTCCAGTAGAAAAGGATCTATAGGAGTGTTTGTTGAAGATGCTCCGAGATCATGTATCATACGCTGTAAACAAGGCCAGTAGACTACTGGGACTCATCTGAACGACCTTCTCTTGTATTGACGAAGATAATTTACCGCGACTATTCACGACTCTTGTCAGACCCCACCTGGAGTATGTGAATATCATATGGCACTCCAGATATCGGATTGATAGGATACAAATCGATAAAATCCAGAGGCGAGCGACTACGTTAATACCTCACCTGAGACATCTATCATATGAGAAAAGGCTACAAGCCCTTAAATTACCATCACTGGATTTTAGACGTCGCCCTGGAGATATGATCCAAGTGTTCAAGATCATGAATGGGTTGGATCGGCTTGATCCTGAGATATTTTTTTCTGAGAGCTGAAGGAAGATGTACCAGGGGCACAAGGACAGGTTACTCATGTGTCATAGTAGGCTTGAATTTCACTCTCCGAAGGAACTTTAGCGGCCATTACCCTCAATATGTTTAAATCTAGGCTTGATAAACAGTGGCAGGCACTAAAATATGGGGCACCATAGGCGTGAAGAGCGGAATACCCGACAGGCTCAGCCTTATATTCCGTAGTTTGATATCCAGATATCCAGATGTCCTACTTAATTGGGATTTCGGCTCATATAACTAAGGGTTTAGAATAATAATAAACGAATTTTAATGGGTATACTTATATAAACATTATATATACTGATATATAGTCCCAATAATATACAGTCTCAACCAATGTTATATGCACCGCCGTGTAAGACTCTTTTCTCAGAGATTTTTGCGAACACACAGCTAGACTAGCAAACCCGTTCGTGTGTGTGTGTGTGTAAACCTGGGAAAACTCATATATCTCTGTAAGATCATTACAAAAAAATCCTTACGATCTGGAAAAAATCTTAACAATTTGTCAAAACCAGTAAAAAGCACAATTTTGGTAAAGGATTTTGCTGTAACATGCCAATACAGCTCAGTAAATCAGTGGCAAACGGGTCCCAACTTCCGGTGGTGGCAAAAAGGAAAACAGACCGCTAAAATCAAATTTATAAACATGGTGAAATCATGTAGTGCCGTTGGTTGTACAAACCGTGCAAATAATTAAAAAAAAGGAATATCGTTTCATTGGTAAGTAGATCTAGAAGGAACACGTTTAAAATAGCTGTTAAACCGTTTTGTTGAGGGAAATTAAGCTTTTAACTAATAGATATGACTAATATTAAATATACATTATGATTATATGTGGTTTACTGAACTACTAAACTAGACTAGATATTCGACAACCCCGTCTCTGGTGTCTGACCCCCCCCCCCCTACGGACATGCATAAAACGACATATTATGATGTACATATTTGATGGCTTATAATAGGACGGGGTCCGTCGATCTCGGCCCATGTTGACCTCAGGCCACGTATTCCAAGCGGGTTAACATTAAAATAGTTGTTCATACCGTAAGTATATATCAATGGGCCTAGATCTCAATATGTTGATTTCGGCCCATTTTGCATTAAAGTGTTTATTGTAAATCTCGGCCCACCTGAGTTTTTCAACCAGGAGATTAGTAGATTAGGTGCATGAATGGATATATTATGCACAGCACTGTTATGTTTCATCTGTTCTGTGGAATATATATATATATATATATATATATATATATATAATCATTTACTAACAAATATTTTTAGTTACACCACTTTGAAGTGCCACGGGGTACCTCTAATTATGCCACTTTAGAAATCGCATTTTTTATTTTTAGCCCTATTTAAACCCTGATAACTTTTTGTCCGCATGAAATGGAAGGTGTACTCCTTCAACTACACAGTTGTAAACACCACCACTCAAAGTTGTGGCCCATCCACTGTATTTGGCGATGTGACAGCATAGCCGATAGTTCACTAGGTATCTCTGGACACTGTCGTGTTTGTGGGGTTGGAGGACTTGACAGAGTCGCCAGACACTACTGGGGTTGGCGATCTCGGGGTGGTAGGAGGACTTGACCAAGTCCCCGGAAACTGACGTGGTGGTGGGGTTGGCGATCTCAGATAATTAGAAAGCGTAAAAGCACGTAGACATTCATGTAGCATTTTATTTTTGTACACACATTTTATTATGCCAGCCATTTAATTATACATAACAATATATAGTAATACCACTATAACAACCAAATAGGTGGGCCGAGATCAACGAGGCAATTAAGGCCACTGGACTTTGTAATATCCCAATGAAAATATTGAAATTAGCAGCACCATCCATAAGTGACAGCTCAGCCTACATTTTCAACCTTTCTCTAACAACTAGAAAGGTACCATCAGAGTGGAAGCATGCTAAGTATCTGCAATTTTCAGATAGGGGTCTAAACTTGAAATTGGAAACACCAAAAACTGTCTTATTATAGTGTTAACTTAAATTGGTTCAAATCCTATCTGAATGAATTTTCTAAAATCTCCAAAATCAATGGAAGTTCTTTGCACCTGTTAAATGTAGAGACTGGGGTCCCTCAAGGTTCAGTAGTAGGACCTTTAATTGCTGTTTATCATTATATATATATATATATATATATATATATCAATGATCTTTCATTATTTCTTGATTAATGTAGTATAAATATGTATACTAATGATACTGCTTTTATACTAAAGGTCATATAACAAATGATACTCATGCAAAATTTTAATATGTACTCTTCAATCTGATTAATGTAAATTTTGTGAATGGTTTGATGCAAACAAACTGAGTTTGCATATTGGTAAAACAGCTTGCATGTTATTCTCTTCCAAGCAAAGATGTAGACATTTCATGGAAGCAATTCTTGATTTATCTCTCCATGGGCAGGAAATTGAACAAGTAAAAATGTATCTTGGTATTACTATTGATGAAGATCTTACTTTTAATATTCATGTAGATAACGTCATCAACAAAATCAATAGATCACTTGGGGTCTTAAAGCGTACTAGACCATTTGTGCCACTTTCAAATTGCATACATGATATATCATTAATTGCAATTCCTTATGATCACAGAGAGAAGACAATTCCTTCACTGTTGTGTGTATGCAATTCAGTGATCAGATTATTTCCTGAAACAAATCATGTTGGTGACAAAATGTTCAGATCAAAACATGAAATAATTTTAGAAAAGTATTTTAATGTATTTGAAAAATCAAATACTTTGTGAAAGTATTTAAATACAAATACTTTTCTTTATGGTAGGCTCAAATACAAATACTTGAAAAAAGTATTTAAATACTTTCAAATACAAATGTATTTGACCCCATGCCTGCTACCATGTGTACAAAAGTGGCCGTAAAACATCAATTATCAGCATCAGATGTTCTGAGACATAAATAACATGATAACAAAGGTCACAAAATCGTGGTATAAGAATTGTACTTGGATGTCCTGGTGTACCTCCTGGTATATCACATGTATATAGCATGAGCTCAAAGAAGTGCCAAAACATCTTCCAAACTCATCGTCACAATAAATCTCTTCAGTTCACAGGCACGTCATTGTGGAACAATTTCTCATCTCAAGCAATAAACAAAAACTAACTTTAAAAACTATGTGTTTTCTATAACTTTGGTAACCTAAGTAAATGAAATACTAAATTTAATGTAATGCAAATTTCAAGTGTACATTGTCATATATTCCTTTACTCAGCCATCATACACTGGTATTAATTAATTTCTAGGGGCATGACATCAACACTCGGCAGATAATCAATTACCATTGCAAAACAATCCCTCCTGAGAGCTCCTGCCATGCCTCCATCATTATTAGTGTTTTATATTTCTGTATATTTACAAGTTTCTCCATCCGGCTCTAGATACTAAAACAGTACGTACCGAATGTAGATTCTGAATAAATATCTGATCTAACTGCAGTCGCTTCAACGTTCCAAAACTGCCTGTAAAATTTGGCAAGAACTAGCTTGTTGAGTGACGTGATATTAAAATTCAAGTTATTTGTTGTATTTACATGTTTTCTAAACAGTTCCAATGTGAGAATAAAAAATTCCAATTGTCCATCAAATCCAGAATGTCTGGTGGCTAAATAATCTACATTAGAAATTGGTCTGAGACCTTTATTCTATTAATATTAATATGCCTATAGATGTCTTGTGCCTAATTATCTGTTATTACTTTATTTCAGTATACCATCTGATGAAGAAAGACGGAAGTTCTGGCTGAAAGCAATTAATAGGTTTGATTTTAAAACAAGAAAACCCTGGACTCTGTCAAAGTTTGATGTGATCTGTTCAGATCATTTCTCTGTGGATGATTTTATCCTATCGAAACACAAAAGAAATTGAAGATCCTAAAAGATACGGTGGTACCTTCAATATTTTCCTGGACAACCCAGCATCAGGTAGCCATGTTATTAATTTGATGTTGTAAGTCATTTTGAGTCATGTAGTTACAGGAGTTTAAAAGTCAGTCTCTGGTGACGTCAGTGCATCACTTTATGTATTTGAACGTGTGTTATTGACCAGAATGCCGATTTGTTTTCTATGCATATATTTGGTATTTTTCTATACATATATTTCTGTATACAACTTATTTACATGATTTTATGATGATGTATTGAATAAGACAAAATAGGTAATAGTTTGTATTACTCTTTTTGCCAGATTAATGTAACATGCTATACATACTAATAATAAAATCATAGAATAGCTTATTTTTTTCAATTGAACGAAGATTTTTAGTTAGAAATTAGTTATGTAAATCTATGACGTGCTGTAAAATTAAATAATTAACTTCGATCAACTGGTTTTCAGACAGTGTCTCGGCAGACACAGAAAGGTCCTGTGTCAAGTGTGACATGCACAGAGCCAGAGATCCCTCACCCTGATTGCTCCATTATAACCCGTGTCACAGCAGAGCACTCTTATACATGTGAGCCAGATACATTAAAGAGAAAATATCAGGAAACACTCCATAAGTTAGACCAGACTCAAAAAGTGCTCCTGAACACAAAACGCAGAGAGAAAAGAGCCAAGGTCTGTATAGAAACTGTCTTGCGAGAGCTGAAGAAACAAAAACTAAAATCTCTGAGGACGTCCAGCAAATGCTTGAAGCATACAAAGGTTTGAATTAGTGTCCTCCAAATGCCTAGTTATCAAATTAAAATATTTCAATTAAAATAACAGAATATTGAGGGATATTTTCATTCCCCAGATCACGCTGGACTTTAAAGGTTCAGATGTATATGGGTATGTGATGTGTGTCAGATTAGGAGTAGAAAATCCTTTTGCAGTTTGTTTTTTAAGACAAAGTCAAAACTTAATTTTTTAACACATGGTTAATGTTTGTATTGTGTTGCACATACCTAATTTACGTATCATTAAGTTTTTATTTGTATAGAAATTATGTAAGTTGATCGATTTTTAAATCAAGAAATTGAATAAATAGTTCCTAACGCTGCTCAATTTGATCAAAGGAGTTGTGAACCTGAAGTACATACGTGCATTGTGGAAAATTGACATGTTTCCATGAAAGTATATCATGCACATTTCTAAGTATAATGTATTTACATATACTGAATATTGGACATGTAAACTGTGGCAAACCTATTCCAATTCAAGTAACAGTATATATATACCAAAACTCCCTAATAATTTGAATTAATGGGCAATTCCAATTTTGGAATTGCTTATTTAAAAGAAATTGATAAAATTGGAATTGAAGTTTGCTACAAAAAATTAAATCCACAGATTAATTCAGAAATATTTCTTCCATGACAATCTTACTTGGAATATAAACTATTCGGAGTACCTACTCATGGTAAAAAGAGTTGGTAAAATGGATTTGATAAATTTGAATTGTACTTGACCAAATGGAATTGAGTGGAATTAGAATTGACAAAATGGAATTGATCCCTGAATCCGATTAAGTAGATATAAATGCATATATAAATATGTTGGAATAATTTGTCATCAACATTTTTTGTTGGCATATAATTTGTTGAATTAAAACGCTGACAAATGCATCGATGTACATGGATAATTTTTTCATGAATATTTCACCAGTAATAAAATGGGGCAGTGCATGGGATTTAATGTGTCTACTAACTACTATTTAATGTGTCTACTAACTACTATTTAATGTGTCTACTAACTACTATTTCAGTGCTAACAGTGTTTTTTTTTCCTTTTCGTCATCGTGGTGCTCGTCAGTGTGTTGTATCTTTGTAGTAAAACCTGTAATAACATCTGTGATGCTAGCTTTTATTGTTTCTTCTACAAAGGCTTTTCTATGGTCTTTTAAATAATTAACGAATTTGTGCACTACCTTCACTCGTAATTGACATTTCGAACTAAATATATTTACATATAATCGTCCACTCTTTTACTTTCTAATTTTGTGTACACCCCTTTCTTTCCCATCAAGTTTTTTTAACACTAGTCATTGGCACCGAATGGCTGGTGGCATCATGCAAGCCCCATAATTTTGATTTTCATCATATGTGACACATTCCCGCCCCTTAATTGCGATACATAGTCAAGCAATTACCTAATATTTACAGTTTTACATAGTAACTTTCAAAACAAATGGTATATTCCGAATATACAAAGAATCCATGGAAATAACACCTTAAATGCCAATTAGGCATGTACTTAAGTTTAAAGTGAAGTTCCTTAGATTCTGCACTACACGGGACCTTATCTTAAAATTATTCTGTAACACGTAACCCAGAGTATTGCAAAATCTTCCGTTTCCCAAAATGATTTTTAAAAGGACATCATTTAGATGCCTCTACTTAAGAACTTTTAGTGGAAAGTGCCCCTCCGTTTTTTATTTTTTCGCAACGCACCTTGGGGCCTTTAACAATATTTTGTTAACACGTGCCAATAAAATTTATTAACCCTTCCGTTTTTCCTTTTTAACCCAATTGGTGATTTTTTGGTTAAAGGACGATTGTTTATGATCGGCGTTTCTCTGCGAGCCATAAAGCGACGAATTGCACTAACGCACGATCGAATCTGTGTCAAGTGAGGAAGCAATTTCTAAGCGTGTATTGCCAGACTATTCCAACGCGTGAATATGACGCCATAACGTTTAACCTTTAGCCTACTGCGTCCGCGTTTGATTTCAAATGTTCCGAAATAATCCATACCAGTTTAGCTAAAGGGTGGTTCTCCTGGAGCAATACAATATCTAGTAATGGGAGATCTGACATTAGCCGTTGGTTTCGTCGAGTACCATATATCTACGAGACGTAACACATTTGGAAATCACCGACTTGATGATGCTGTTAGCACCAATGATCCAGTACCTTTTGCGCAGTTCTGACAGAATTGTATTCTTATCAAGATGTCCGATTAAAGCATGATATTTTCTTATGATCAACACAGCCAAAAAAGACTCTGGGGTATGATGACTTGATGTTTGGAATCGTGGCACATGCAACATCTCATCTCGCACAAATAGATTCAGTTCGGGTATGCGGATTCCTTTTATTCGTCTCGTCGAGGTATGCCGACAACGGTGCGCCGACAAAAGCTCACAAGACACAAACTCGCACCCTTAATGAAAAAAAGAGACGAAAGCACACCGCCTTCCTGTCTATGCAGGGCATCAGCAATTCGGATCATGTCTAGAAGATTGTTGGTTTCAGCTCTCCTTTGTGCAGTGTAGCCATGAATCTGTGGCTCGTCTGGAACAGTTGCCAGGAACTTATCAAATTGCCTTTTCATGTCGTCAACTTGACAGTTCTTCAGATTTCTAATGT
Organism: Paralvinella palmiformis; assembly: GCA_025642065.1. Taxonomy (NCBI): domain Eukaryota; kingdom Metazoa; phylum Annelida; class Polychaeta; order Terebellida; family Alvinellidae; genus Paralvinella; species Paralvinella palmiformis. The sequence goes on from JAODUP010000497.1 coordinate 282,019, forward strand.
TCATTAGCATTATGTTAATGAGGCGGGAAGCTTGTTAATGAGGCGTAAAGCTTGCATAGGCGTGTAGCACCGTTGGAGCTGACTTTCTAATTCTGCGAACCAAACAATTTTTCTGGTGAAGGATCTCTGGAGTTGGACTTTCAGCTATGTTATGAGTATAATAATTGAATTGTCTGATAGATATGGATGCATATAACCTGTACACTTTATGGCATAATATGGTGCAGTGTATATTATTAGTGTGCATCAATGGATATATTAATAAAATATCTCGTAATTCAAGTGTTTTAGTTTTCTTTTGGGTCAAAGGCTTCGCCGCACGGAGCAACACTGGCGCAGAGCACACTGGGAAAGTCTGGCGCCAGTCAAGCGTGGTAAAATTCCGTGCCATTTCCAATATTTTCCTGGAGATCGGGAAACGTTTGTTTCGTCAAAATCATAAAAATCCGTAAGGATTCCATCATACGCCGGCAAGTCGGTGTAAATCGCAAAATTCCGTAAAGCTTACGCGACAACAATACAAGTTAACACGTCTCGTGTGCGGGTTTGTGTATATTAAAAAGAAACTTCACTGACAGCTAGCTATAAGGTGATAAGAATTGAAATGAAACAGATAACTAACTACCAGTTAACCATCATAAAGTGCTAGCATCTGGCGAATGATATTTTGCGAATCCAGACAAACACACATTCTCTTGGTTATATAGATAGGAAAGCTCGAAAGATTATTACGCAGTATATGTTGTATGGAAATAAAACACTTTGGAGAATAAAGTACGTTCTCTTTCAATCACTGTTTCAGCCAGAAGACATGAAATAAAAGAAACTGAACAGTACATTAATTATACATCAAACTTCACACACACACACACACACTGATGTCTGTCCGCTACGATAAACAGTTTGAAATCCCGATTTACCATGTCTTATTCTTATCGAAATATATCATGTCGGTGAATATAAACGATTATAAATATACTAATTCAAACAATCTGGAAACGACATACATAACTATACGACTTGTCTATCAAATGGAGATTTATTAAGCTAATTGTCAGAGCCAGAAATAGGCACATTCAGTTTATTGTCAACATCACACACACACACACACACACCTAAATTTGACAACGACAATAAATTTATTTTCCAATTTACACTTACATATTTTAGAATTTATATTTTATACATTAACAATTATTCATTTGTGCAAATTGGGGGACCTATGTAGCTAAATAACTGTCTTCCCATAGGCCCCATTTAACCTAAATTTAACATAAATAACCTGTAGCTGTGCTGCTTTTTAGAGACCCGATCTTCGTGTAGTGTGAACAATTCAGTTTCCGGCATGATAAGTGTATAATAATTAATGGCAGAAATATAATAGAAAATGAAATGACACGTCGATTATAACAATAACATTTTTAAATATATTAGTGATACAAAGCGCTGAATGAAAGCAACTTTATCGCAAGTTAACCATGATAGAATCAAACGGAATTCTATCTATAAATCATAAGATATCGAGACAAACATAAAACTGGTTATTGTAACACACAAAGTTAACGTTTCTTTCATTTCAGTAATATCTTTCTTTATTATTTTGTTTTGTCCTCGTCTCCGACAGGTATTTCTCTAAATTATCCATCGTGACCTTTTACCACCACGCGTACGTAGCTACAATAAAAAAAATATCTCCAGAAGCACACACACACACACACACACGCTGGCTTTAAAGCTTCTTCCCACTGAGGGAAATTTAGGGCTTCGGCCCATATAACTAAGGAGTTAAGTTAACAACAACAAAAAGTGAATATATATCATGTTACTGAATAACCACCATATTATCCCATTCATAATTCCAACAAATGACCTGAAAGAAAACTAGACCGAACACGGCCGCCGATATGATGGCAAACAGGTCCCAACTTCCGGTCGTGGAAAAAACCGCAGACTGCAAAATCCGGTTTATAAATATGGTGAATTATTGTTATGTCGATGGATGCATAAGCCGTGGGAGTAAAAGTAATACAAAAGAATATCTTTTCATCAGTAAGTATAAGGAACACATTTAAAATAACTGTTAAAACGGGTTTTTTTTGGCGGGAAATTAAGCAGTCAGTGGTGTTTGAATGAGCCGCCATGACCAAACAGCGATGACTTCCAGCAGTGGAAAAAGAAACGTTGAAGCGGCTGCGCTTCGAGAAAAAAGAGGGCCTGTGAAGTGAAACCCTTTGGTAAACCAAATAACAATAACTGAACATCATACAAATACCATGAACAGACACTCACTGGGAGCATTGTTTCAAATAGGATTGAAACCATTTATGTACTTGACCTGGCAGATCGAACATGTCTTACAACCGAGAAAACTATATTTTGTATCAAATGCAGCAGACAGGTCCAGAAAAACAAGTAATTTATTTTTAAAAATTTGGACGGAAAACAACTGCCCTTTCTATAGTTTTATATTAAAATGTTATATTTGAAGCAGGTCTTTAATTATTTAGAATATAACAGTCCAAACTATTAAAAAATTATTAATAGTTTTATAAGGGGAACTTTCATGGATAATGGGAAAACACCCAGGGACAATGATTTATTAACTACGTATAGCCACGTAGGCATAGCAGATCAAATACATAGAAAGCATTAAATGACCTTTTCAGCAACTATCTGATATCATTCCCTGTAAGATGCTCAAATACAGACGGGAGCCTCCCGGTGTTGAGCAACATCTCTCGGTTTCCTAGCGGAGCCGGAAATCTACCGGTTTATAACGAATCCCAAACAAAACAAACAAAAAAATTTACTTCATCAAGCTTGGTGTGGAATAATTTCTTTTATTTTGCCTGAGTAATGTCTCGGGTGTTTTAATTTCTGTGTTTGCCGCATAATCACGACCGGTACGACGAATAGTGCAGCTATGGTCGGTGATCGCCCATAGCAATGCTGATAGCGAATGCCCCTTCTCCATGTGCCGCAAGATTGACACCGATACTCGATCATAGCTTGGCAACGACATTATATGTACTAATTTTGCTAGATCTACATTGACACACATATATATATATATATACTTTATTATCATGTTTTATTTAGTGCAATAGTTTTTGTAAAGTGCAATAATTTGAGGTTGTGTGTTTAATTAACATGTTTGTATGTTATTTTTCCTAGATCTGCATTGACACATACCAATTAATTATTATCTATCATATTTTTTCAGTGCATTAGTTTGATAAAGTGCAATAATTTGAGATTGTATTGACATTTTGTATTTCATCTGGTGGCAGGTTTTGGTTGGTAATAATAAAACTTGATTGTTATGGTCTAAGGAGTGTTTTCTTTTCTGTTACCATAGTAATTATTATAATTGTTGACATTTCTGAAACTTAACATGTGTGCAAGTGTATTTATCTTATTGACAATCAGGTATACTGTGATAAGGTGATGGAAGGGAACCAATTATGTAAATTTAATACGTTTCGACAGAAGTTATTAAAACAATATGTACCATATTTGTGTCTGAGTCTCCTGTCTACTTCATAATATCTAGATGACACCTAAGATAAAATAAGCCAGTTTATTAATAAAAAAATATTAATCCAATTACTTCCAATGGTATTTATTTATTTTCTATAAGTATTAGGTTAAATTGCGGTTTTGCTGACCCGGTGATGTTGTCCAGTTATCTTGGTTTTCTATTTCCTTGGTCTTTTTGATCATGCTGTGCCACTCTACTCCAGTCCTGACACCTAGCGAGAAACATCCGCCAAACCGAGCCAACGGAGTTACGAACAAAATATTCAGTTTTACTTAGAATATTTGCGAATATGGCTGCCATAGGTTTAACGCCGGTTTTACATGGATCTCAGTCATCTTCATCAGATATGGTTCCTGAATGGATGTCGGCGGAACATAGCACTGGTGTACGTTGAGTGACAGGAATGATTTTAATAATATATGTGTATTTAATGGCATTAGGTATCTCATGAAATATATTGTTTTGTGTGGCTTAATTATGTCAAGTCATGAATGACCATGATGATGATCACCTTAAACTTGTGTTCACAATCACACTTCACAGTGTTGTAAGTCTTCATTCTTCTCTTCAAGTCTTGTTACAAAAGACTGTGGTGTAGCTAATAGAGAATCTTAGAACTTTGTAGTTCTGTTATAAAGTGAAGTGTTCTCATGGTTGTAAACTGTTAATTGACAGCGGTGGGGGGGTATAGGGCAAATAAGTTATTGGCCCACAGGCCTGTGGTGGCTGTGACGGTCACAGGGCCACTAACTTTCAAAAGTTAGTAGCCCTTATTTAGGCACTTTAATAAATGTCATGACTGAAAGTCACAAAAAAACAATGGCTGACTGTGACCGCTGCTTGGAAAAGGCGCCATTTCTTTAATATAATCACATGTTGCCATTTTTGTAATTAAACAATTTATCATCTGATTCATTATCTGTTTTTCACGATTTGACGTTGAAAGGTGTGTACAGCATTACTCCCATAAATAACCATCTGCCAATAAAAATAATGTCACCGACATATTTTTCATGGTTATTTCGTTCCAAAGAACAACTTTTTAATAATTTACAGTTTTGTACAGTAATTCATCCGGAGGCCGCAAAAATGTGCTGTTGATAATAGACAACAAAAAAACCTGTTATTGACATTAACTTTGGAATTAGTCTCCCATGTTTTATCATTATAACAGTCACAATTATGGCAATGCTAATAAATAGTAAATGGTGACATAAATTCATGATATTTATCTGATTAAAATGTGTACAACTTTCTTTACATGTTACTTATTGACATAATCCATACTGTATGGTTATATTACTAATAGAAACTGAGTTCTTTATATAATTTGTTTTATGAAAATTTTGAGTTGGGTCTTTTGAATGATTCTCAGGTATATTTCAAGTAATTTGAGGTCTTTTCAGGAGGGATTTGTGAACCAACCACTACACTGTAGATGTTGGGTGGCCATTTCGAATTTTCTCAAAAGGAGGACAAGATGTTCCCAAAATGAGGACATGGTCATAGGCTACCAACTTACCATACACATGCACACACAGCCATTCATACATACGCATAGTGCATTTAAACACACCTTTTATTGTTACACAGAAGTAAAATAAATGGATATCAATATTTATTTTTAACAGAATTGAAGTGCTAAAATTTCAAAGTTCTCTAATTTCAAAAATACAATGTTATCATGTCACATGAAACGCGTATTTCTTGCATTTTTGTCCTTTCCTTGGCATCTGCAGGAGTTTCTATTGGCTAAGAGTGTTCTGTATATGGCTGGACCGTCTGAGAAATTAGGGTCCTGTTACAATATGTGAAGATCAAAACATGTCTGGCTTAAGTTGGCGCCAGATGGAGGACAACTGACTCAAAAACCAGACATTCCAGCACAAAGCCAGATATCTGGGCACCCTACCACATTGACTAGTGGCAAAATAACACAATCTACTTTAAACTGTTTCAAATTAGTCCACCGGAGCCCTATTAAATCTGAAAATATACAAATCTCATATGTTCTTAAATCTAACGTTTGAAAAGTTTTATCATCAGTCAAAGTATCTGTGTGTTTGCCCTAATTCTCATCAGAAACGTATTATCCTCACAGGTTAGTTACTGCGGCTAGGGAAAATGGATATTGACTATTAGTGATCAGGGTTGTATGCTGATTGCCAGTTATTGAGGGTTTTAACTGACATTTGGGACTACACATGCTGGCCGTAATACGCATGACCCCTATTTACAACATAATTAGTATTGCATTATATGGGTAGATGTTTGGGACTGTAGAAACTGGCCGTATTTTAGGCAATGGCTAATTAGAGGTCGCCAACTCACATGTATTACAATGTGATGATTTTAACTTTTACTAGACCTAATGTTATTTATGACTCAAAATGTTCCTTTGGTGCACATTCATTTCATTAGCAATCTTTAACATTCAATGAATTTGAGTTGTTTTATATTGTGGTCGGTCCCCAATTACAGCCACAAACCACTGGTCCCAATAGTGATCATAATACAGGCATTGTATTTTAGTCACATACCAACACCATGGCTTTTGTGACCTGTGTTAAATTTCTGGAACAATAATAACACAATTCTACAAAGATTTAGACCTTGTTTCTAATATAGATATTGTTAAAAAATAGGATTGTACATTATTGAGCAGTTTGAAAGTAGGATTTATCTTAAACATCATAACTTGAGAACTATCAAGTTGATGTAATTTGTATGTCACTGAAATCTGACATGAAAGCTTTGAACAAGTAAAAAGTGAACTTTTCTAATTATTCAATTAAATACTACTTTGGACTACCTAAATAGTGTTTAAAAACACAACTCAGCTGACTGGTATAGGGTGTGAATTAGTGCACTATCATTAAGTTTGATATAATTTTAATCTTACCAGCCTGGCTAGATAGATATTTGGCAATGTTAACTTCATTAGTTTTATGGTGATCAGTGTTTTTATTTTGCACATTAATGCACAAACCTCAACATAAGATTGAAACCTTGTAATCTATATCTGTGAAATGCACACTCCATTTAAAAAGTTAATGAAAACTTTTATCCTTATTACTAAAATTCAGTCTTATCGTTAACCCTTATCAACTGTCCTGTTTATCTAAACCGCCAGATATCAGCACCGTCTGATTGTTTATAATGACAACTTCCTCACAGGGTACCATTAAGCTGATTTCTTATTGTAGTTTTTGCCCGTAACAGGCAGTGAGTGGATGTTTATCTCGCATGCTGCTGACATTAACACATATTTTAAAATGTAATCATCAATATCATTCGTAAACAGCGAATACGAAATCCTTTCAAGACTTCTAATGTTAATGCAGCAATCTTAAAACCATAAGTAAACATTCGCTACAGAATGCGTGCAATGTGCACTCAAGACAATTTGTGACACCACCCTGTCCTAAAAAAGGAGCTGTTCTATTAAATGTCACATATCATATTATACAGGGTTCCTGGAAAACCCGGAAAATAACAAATTAATTTTCACAGTCTTGGAAATGTCCTAAAATTTTACAAAATCAGGAGATGTCCTGGAAAAAATCCACTTAGAACAAAAAAAGACTGTGAATTAATATTATGTACATAGAAGAAAACTTTTATTATAGAAGAAAAAGAGTACCAGTACATAGTCTTGATATCCCATGTTACAGGCCTCGACATTAATGGTTGTCCGCCTGTCCGGGACAACCAAACTACGTAATCGGACAAGTAAAGCCACATACTTGGTTGTCTGCTGTGTCAAGTCATTTTCGATTGTTCTTAAGTCTATGTCAATAACCGCATTTATCACAACGCGCGTCTACCAATACAAAACAAATTCAAAATTTCGGACAAGTACCATAAAATGTCAATAATCGATCATACATTGAATAAATATAATATGCTTTTTCGCACATATCTTGATTTATTACCTTTAAATCTTGTATACCTGGTAATTTGTCCTGGAAAATAATATTTCCTTGGCTATGGGAACCATGTAATAACATCAATGAAGGTAATATATTTTCACTATTAACTAGGCAGACTCCTTAGTATTACGTGTTATGCATTATCTCTTTCCGAATAACCAGACAAAGTCAGCAAAGTAAACAGTTTTTTCTCTCTTTGTTGTGGCATACTGGAAATTGCGTTTTAATGCAGGAATGTTGGTTTCAGATACCCATTATGGATTATTAGTCAGGCAGACTAGTTGGATTATGATTTTTCTAGACTAGTGGAAATGGTGCAGTTCACTCTTTGCCAAGAGAGTCCTAGTCCTTTTATGTATTATGTGCATAGTAAATATAAAATGTCTGTGTGAGGGTTCACAATATTCAGGAAAATAAAAGTTTGCATTAAGTCACTTATCACAGACCTGTCATTGGCAGAGATCCGTTCATAAATTGTTGTTCACCAAATGTAAAAGAAAAACATTTATGTGCGAACAATTCACTTGCAGTTTACAGCAAGAGGAATTCTTGCATTGATGTTAGGGGGGGTTTTCTCTGGTATTCTTTATGAGTAATAGATGATGAATGTTGCCTTATTTTACAGACTACTATTATGGCTGTGGAATACAAAGATGGAGTAATTGTTGCAGCAGATTCTAGAACAACCACGGGGTACGTAAATTGCGCCATAACTGTCTGGAGATAGATGTTTTTACATTTCATAAATATAGATGTATTTTAATCTTATGATCTGTAACACTGCTAAAATTAAATGGTGAGTCAAATTTAAACATCTGGATAAACTTGAACCATGTTTATGATTGTACTGCTGAGTGGCTAAATCGATTTGTGCATTTTTTATAACCATAATCTGAATGAATGACTTTATAGTCTGCATGTTTTATTGTCATTTTAAAATGGTTGCTTCTTTTGTTTATTATATACCTACATTGTTTGGAATGAAATGTAATATGGTATAATGTATCTGGAAAACAAATTTATTTCAGAGCTTATATTGCAAATCGGGTGACAGATAAGCTAACAAGGATCACAGACAGAATTTACTGTTGTCGATCAGGATCAGCAGCAGATACACAAGCCATAGCTGATGTTGTGTCATATAACCTTGGCTTTCATAAGTACGTGTTAGATGATGGTTGGTGAAGTAGTTTTCTTTTAGTTTTAATATTACTTCACTGTTCTTGAAGTTTGGTTTATTAGTGTTCTTCCCAAGTTCCATCAAATTATGGAGTTTCTGCAAGTTTCTAAAGTGTGTTGTGTCTTTACAGGCATCTGAAGGCATGCTCCTTCAGAAAGTTTTTGAAACTTGTATGTTTTAAGGCCTATTCTGAGTATTTTATTATTCACTTTATAGCATTATATGCAACACAATAATAGTGCTTTTCTGTTGTCTGGATCTTCTCCTTTCGGGCTGATCCACAACAGATGACTCAGTATTTCCAGTGATAGTTTGCAGGTGATAAGTGTTTTGATCTTATTCAGACCATATTGGTACAATGTATACAGTTAAAAATGTAAGGAAATTGTGTGAAAGCCAGTTTGTTGTATTTGCAAAATAAAGAAGCGGGTTTTATTCAAATTGGTATTACATTAACAAGTCAGTGAACTGAACACTTGTGAAATTGACTATATGATCAAATACTATTGTCCACAGCAGAACCCTTTATCCACATGCTGACACTTCAAACATTACCGTCATTTCTCCCCATTAACTTTACAATGCTGCTGAGACTGTCTTTGGTCAGAGAGAAATGTTGGGATATCATGGTAAATGGAGATGATCTGGGAAAGTTATATAATTTTTTTTTGCTTAGTTGCTCTATGATCTATGCGAGTTGATTTTTTATGGTAAAAGGAACTACTGTATATACTCGCATAAAAGTTGCACTTTTTATATGCCAAAATTGTCTTATAGGCGGGTCGTACTAAAAGGGAAGGGAATATTTGGCATAATTTAGGGAGAAATACAATAATATTATAAATATTGTATATGGACACACAATGTGAATTAACAGTCATATTTTATTCAGAGCAGAAGTAGCTATGGGTGTCAGAATTTCCACAGAAAACATTTAGAGAGAATTATAGTCAGTGTTATTTTCAGTTTTACTGTCATCAGTATTTTGTTTAAATTAACAGTTATTTATGCAATGAAAGCCCTACAGTTCAGCTATTTCCAATTTACTAAACAAGTTTTGCTGTACAAGATTACAACAGTACAGACAAATATAACTTTCAGATGCAAGAAATCACCATGAAGGAACCCATTCATTTTCATTAGAAAATATTTTATATGTGATTAGTATTATTAAGGAGCATAATATTGATGATGCTCGTATTCTACATCGTCTTCTAATATTGTACAGTTTCAGAAGTAATTCTTTCTTTATTAATGTGTATGATCTTTTAGCATTGGAAAATGTTCCTCTATGTATTTAACAGGATGCAGATGGACGAGGAGCCACTGGTTAAAACAGCAGCTACAGTGTTTCAGGAAATGTGCTACAGCTACCGAGATTCACTCTCTGCAGGTATTATCTGTGCTGGCTGGGATCAGAAATTAGGAGGACAGGTAATATATCATAATCAGTATACTGCAGAAAATAAGTTAAAATTGGAAGGGAATAATAAGAAAGTAGACATTTTTATCACTGTTGAAAGCTTAATTTCCTGTTTTTTGGGAAACTTTTTAATGTTTGGTTTGACTCCACGATTTTTATTTCCTTTAAACCAAGGTGTGTCTTATTTTTTTTCAAGTTTCCACTTGTTATGGAGTATATACGGTATACAACAGGGGAAAAACACAATTATAAATAAATGAAAAGATATATTTTAAGCATTTATAATAAAAATTATACAGATGTGCAAGAAATGTTTTAAAGAAACTGTGCTACCATTTATTGTGAACAGATCAGCATAAGAATAGATATTTGAATTAAATTTGTTTTCTAAGTGATATTTCTGGAAAAGTATGAATATTGTATATGGACACACAATGTGAATTAAGTCATATTTTATTCAGAGCAGAAGTAGCTATGGATGTCAGAATTTCCACAGAAAACATTTAGAGAGAATTATAGTCAGTGTTATTTTCAGTTTTACTGTCATCAGTATTTTGTTTAAATTAACAGTTATTTATGCAATGAAAGCCCTACAGTTCAGCTATTTCCAATTTACTAAACAAGTTTTGCTGTACAAGATTACAACAGTACAGACAAATATAACTTTCAGATGCAAGAAATCACCATGAAGGAACCCATTCATTTTCATTAGAAAATATTTTATATGTGATTAGTATTATTAAGGAGCATAATATTGATGATGCTCGTATTCTACATCGTATTCTAATATTGTACAGTTTCAGAAGTAATTCTTTCTTTATTAATGTGTATGATCTTTTAGCATTGGAAAATGTTCCTCTATGTATTTAACAGGATGCAGATGGACGAGGAGCCATTGGTTAAAACAGCAGCTACAGTGTTTCAGGAAATGTGCTACAGCTACCGAGATTCACTCTCTGCAGGTATTATCTGTGCTGGCTGGGATCAGAAATTAGGAGGACAGGTAATATATCATAATCAGTATACTGCAGAAAATAAGTTAAAATTGGAAGGGAATAATAAGAAAGTAGACATTTTTATCACTGTTGAAAGCTTAATCTTTTCCTGTTGGAAAACTTTAAGTGTATGATTACTTGAGTACACACGATTTTAATGATCTTCTTTCTGTGACACCAATGGCTGTTTTTATGTTTTTGTCAATGTTCCCACTTGTTACTGAAAAAATCCTTGCTTCATTACTTTCCACATTATATCAGGTTATGGAGTTATATATAATGCAACAGTAGTAAATAATCTATATTTTACACCGATATGATATCTCTATTATACCCATTGTTGCAGTATAGGTCTAACTTGCCACTGATTGTATGATTGGTGTATTGCAAGAGACATGAGAGAGACGTACAATACAGTTGATCGTTTTAGTTGATTGTTATAAGAAAGGAAGTGTTATTATTTATAGTGAAGCCCAGTCTGTTAGTTCAATGTTTGTTGGTGATGAAAAGGGTGTTTGACATAAATGGACAGATCATCACAACATGTTTTGAATAATTAGAATCCCAAGTGGAACACCTTTAATGGAAGTAATGCTGTGCGAGTACTGTTATCTTTGGAATAACTGTAGTCCTATCTTGTTTGATGTCTAGTGGCAGTTATTGCAAACACATAATAGTTTTAATCACAGTAATATTCCACAAAGTTTATTATGTGAACCTCCCCTCACTCTTGTGGTTCTTGAAATCATTCTGCCATTAACAAATCATATTTAATATTATATACTGCACTGAGTTTATGATCAGCAGCTAAAAAATGGTTATTTGCACCAGTAATGCTATTGGTTAAGTCTAAATTTGACACTACTTTCATTGAGGGCCTGAATGATGAGCATTTTTCCACTTTTTGAAAATTATTAAATAAATCAGTATAGTATTTATATACATTTATTCGGGATCACTTTCATTTTTAAATTTATTTGGTTTACTCTAAATAACTTTTTATGAAAGTATTTATTTGTCAACAGGTGTATTCGATTCCACTTGGTGGTATGTGTGTCAGACAGCCACTTACAATTGGTGGGTCAGGTAGTACCTACATCTATGGATATGTCGATTCCTCATTCAAAGAACAGATGACAAAAGAAGAGTGCCTAAAATTTTGCACAAATGGTATGGTTTGAGCTAATTAGTGTTCTTTCTTTGTCCTTTTTATAGATTCCATCAGTGAAAGAAATTTCAGAATAAGATGTGAATATAATAATGTTGGCATTCTTTGTTTTCTTGAAATAACTGTTAGAAATTAATTATCTTTATGTTGAAATATCACTTTTTGTGGATTATTTTGATCTGTACAAATCAGATTTATTTTATTCTGAATTGTGTAAGAAGCCATGTTTCCTGGAAGCCAGTTATTATTTGTTGTCATTGGCTATAATTCTAATATTCTGTTGGTTTGGTCGCTAAGAAATACAATATAAAAAGGAGTCATAATAATTATTAGTTTAATCAGAATCACCACTTTAATTTTCTCACATAATACTCTATTTATATGAACTACAGTGTCCTGCCTTAAAATGTTCGTGTTGTGTAATTTGTTAATAAATATAAATAATGATTTTATGTTCATCCTCTAATTTTGATGTCATGTCTTACATCTCAGCCGTATCACTGGCAATGTGTCGGGATGGATCCAGTGGTGGAATTATTAGATTGGCAACTATATCTAAAGATGGAGTTGAGAGACGAACCATTCTTCATGATGATCTGCCCAAGTTCTATCAAGGTTGATGTATGCTTCAGAGGATCTAGTTGTCTGTTTCAAGTCTATTATCATTTAACTGTATTGCTATATTTAGCGATACTTTTCAAACATTGATTTGAAAAAAACTTACTTTGATACTTGTGGTAAACTGTAATTTACTGATTTAATTAGTCTGTTTGTGTTAGCACAATTGTGAAATAAATATTGATACTCATAATATATTTGTCTTCTTCATGAACCCATTTTGACATATTCATTGTCTTCTAGCTACCTCCGTATAATGTCAATTTGAACTAACACAAACTGTTTGGCTTGTGTCAACAATTAAAAACTTGTTTGTGTTCAGACATAAAATAATAAATGGTAAAAAATACTGTTGCAATTGTAACTACGTCAGCACTGCTACTAACATACAGTTTTTTAGAAACAATAAACAAGTTTATAGAGAAGAAATTTATGATGTTTGACATCCGATAGAAGATAACTAGTTTGAAGCCCAATGTCAAATTAATCGACGTTGTGAAATGTACATTTAATTAGCATTTTCTAATCGTTATGATATGTTGTATTAAATTAATCTAATACATTAGCAATGTTTGATTTTATTGTGACTTCAACACTTATTTAGATTTTTTTCTTCATATTTTGTTGTACTCGGTAGTCCTTGTGTTAGACATGTTGGTATATTATGATTTGCAATTCTCGGTGAAATGTGGTTGATATTTTAATCCTAATTATTTCTTGTTTTAACCCCACTTCAGAGAAAGGTCCACTCGCCACATTATACTTTGCTTCCAGTTTTCATTGTGTACGAGTATTTCACTATGTGCGTGTGTTATTTTCTACGACCCTTGGTGTATTATACTTGTTCCAACAATTCAAAAACATTCAGTTGCGTAAATCAGTCATATGATCTAATCAATAAATTTTGCTTGGGGGGGGTTTAGATGATAAAAATAGAAATCTGTTTATAAAGTGCATTTTATTATTATACATAGTTAAATATATGTAATATATAATAAGTCATCGCAGGTTTATGTTTGCTTAAGACAATAATAGGGAATCACTAGACTGTGATCCAGTCAGTTTTCTAATATAGCGCTCTGTAAAAATTAAAAAAAATCCAGCTAACATTAATTTGTTGACAACTTGAATTTCTCACCAATTTCCTCCATGGTCTAGTTGGTAACGCGGAAGGGTGTTTCTTTGGAGGTTGCTCGGCCCATTTAGACTACCTTGTACACAAAAAATCAAACCTTATCCTGAATTGTTTTAAAACTAAAGATGGATTTATATTAACATCTCAAAATATAATTGTATGCACATAACAATGGATGAAACACTACATGAACAAAATTATACACTAACTTAGTTTCCTTAGCACTTGCCTATCTTAAAACAATATGGAGCATGCTATTACTATTAGGCCTTTCAAGCACCACCGGTGAATATATCCATTAAATGTGAGACAAAACATTCAAATAGCACTCGATACAACGCAACTATAACATCATTAATATTAATATGTTTGTTCAAAAGCACGTCTGCAATAAGTATCCAAGATATGATCATATATAAAGTATCACAGATATCAGTGTTGCCAATAAAAAGTTCAACACAACTTCCAAAACAGATACAATTAGTCTTCTGAACCACATTCCACACCTTAACATATATAAAGTTGGTGCCTGTCTTCATTAATAAGCATTGCTGTTTATTCACACATACACATTCAAATATCATTGTTGTTTCAAATATATCCCCAAAACCGATTTTTGACCAAACTTTGAATGTGCTTTACAATGATAACAACTTTGTCATTCATTTCCTGTCTTGTAGAGATGAGCAAAAATTCTAGTATCCTGATCTCAAGAATGAGTAATATATAAGATGTCATGTTCTTCAATAGTACACTGCACTCTACTTTTTAAAACTTATATTATGTGCGTGTGTGTGCATGTAAACAAACATATTTTGATAGCTCTGAGCATTAAAAATATTTGATATCATGAAGTACCTTCCATGGATAAATAAATAACTGTAGCAGTCATTTCTTGTTCATCACCTGACTGTGACCTATTCTGATAAATATATAACAGTAGTGTATGCCTGTGAGCTTATGGAATTGGGGTATTACAGTTTCCATGCCATATTTTTACATCACCCTCACATGTATAGTAATGATCAAAAATATCGGCATAACCATGATCTTTCCACCACGTACACAGCTGACGGTTCCAGATACACGGCAAGATATGAAACAGCCATTCATACTTCATGTTAATTAGCGTAAACAGGTCTTGATCACCTAAATGACCTTTGAAATGGAATTCTTCTGTCAGCAGTTCAACAGCCTTAGCTTGAAGCATGCTATTGTATAGATCTGACTTCCTCATGGCCTCTAGATCTAACAGTAGCACTCCGCTGTTAAAGCCAGTTAATCCGTCAGGACCGGGCTCCCCAACCCTCGTGCCAGGGTGTTCAGTTCGGTATAATGAGAACGTGTGCCTGTAAACTGGTTGCAACTCCCGAGCAATGCCAATGACGTTGTCCTTCTTGAAGAGACGAAAACGATCATAAAGCTTCTTTATGTCATCTGTGAACTTCAGGTCAGCATCGAGCATGATTGCTCGGTGCATGGTTGTTGGCATTACCTTGTGCATCGCTACCGAGAGGAAGAAAAATGAGTGACTGTAATAAGAGCCAGGCTTGCTGCTGAAGTGTTTCTGCATCGGTTCCACTATCGTATGCAATTCCTGAGCTAATTTATTGACATCAAGTTTCACTATCTGGAAAATAAATTAAAACTATTAAAAGACGTGTTATCAATATAAAAAGAATTAGTGTGCTTCTGATTGTTTTCAAAATTAATGAGAAACTGATGTTTTGTTAAATCATACAAAGTACTAGTGAAAGAATTGTGATTTTTGTAGTGATCGCAAATAATAACAATTATTTTTATATATTTTACTAATTTTCACTTAGTCAAGCACAGAAACTCATTTACAGTAAACTATACAGCTTCAAACATAAATCCTTTATTATCATATACAGATTATTTAAATTTGCATTTCGTGACTCCAACAATTTTTACTGAATGCTATACTACAGTTCTATCACTTTATCGGCTAAGACAATTTTTGACTGAATATCTATTGATTAAACATACTAAAATAAAAGGATTTTTTCTCATTGAATGAAAGAAGACATTTCCAGTCGTTATAAAGTGATGTTAAATGTACAATGTTTATCGCCTATTGTAGTTGTTGTTATTCCTGCTGGTTGTAATTAAAGTAAAAAATGTATCTGTAAATTATGTCCTGTCTACAATAATTCATTCAATACATTATATTATCGAAAAGCATACTTTTGGAATATGTCAAACATTGCAAAAAGTAAGACCTCAAACAACTTGGTTCACTTTGACCGTATTAAGGGATATGACCATCTCTGGATGACTGGCTAAGTGAATTAGATAATGGGGAAATTTGACCCTCAGTCATGGTAATAGAGTAAGCTAGGAGTTTTATACAGCTAGCCAACTGCCAGGATGTCAAGTCTAACCATGGCCAGGCCTTCTTTCAAAATCTTTGTCAGCTATTCATCTAATGCAAGTGCTAACATTAGCCAGAGTTAGGTTTCTCTGGTAGGCATTACATTCAGACTTGGGGGGCCAAATCCGGAATTGATTATTTATTAAAAAAAATTGGAATTGATAAATTTGGAATTGAAATTTCATACAAAAAAATTTATTCCACAAATTAATTTACCATTTAGTAGGTACTCGGAGTACCTACTCATGGTAAAAAGAGTCAATAAAAAATGGAATTAGAATCGATACATTTGATGTAGAATTGAAATTAATCAAATGGAATTGAAATTGACCAAATGGAATTGATCCTGTGTCTGATTACATTACAGACCATTAACATTTTCCAGCGGTTAGGGTTTAATGATACAATTGCCCAAAATCATTTAGTTTTGCCACCATTGTTATTTGTGATCAGGCTAATTTTGGCCATCCCAAAAGCAGATACTTTTAAGTTGAAATAATTTTACACAAACCTACAAATTTTATGCTGATGAGCACAATTTATCACTCTACCATGACAGTGGTCTTGAACAGCACTACTTAAAAGGGCAGTATTTGAAAAAAATTAGATATCATGCCCACACTGGTTTCAAAATAACAAGAAATACCCTCCAAAGACATGAATCTTTCCCTTCATAGATGTATCAGCCCCTGTAATTACAAAGATCTATCCCTCATGACATTTGACTCTCCCTCCCAGACAACTTGTCCTTGTTAAAATTATTTTTACAGTCTCTGATGAGAAATAGTAGACTTTTGCATTACTGACTGATGTAATATGGGATGTTTTGCAATCAATATTATTCTTAAAATGTCTTTTAGACGACATTATCTTCCATTTTATAAGAATATTCAGATGTTACATTTAGAAGATATAGTAGTTTACATGCATAATTCCTAAATGAAACAGGCTCTGGCAATATATTAGACATAAAATTAAATCAAATTAGACATGTAGTATTGGTGAATTTATATCACACAACTATAGTTGTGGTATAAGTTCACGAATACTAGTCTAATCACTTACAGACATCTGGTCAATTCCAGTTCTGGAATTGATGGAAAATTCTAATTCTAGAATTGCTTATTTTAAAAAAGGAATTGGAATTGATAAATTTGGAATTGAAGTTTGCTACAAAACAATTAAATCCACAAATTAATTTACCATTATATTTTTTAAATTAGAAATATCTTACATGACAATTCTACTTGGACTATAAACTATTCCGAATAGGTATTCGAAGTAGGTATTTAGAGTACCTACTCGGGAGTGGGTATTCGGAGTACCTAATCTTGTTAAAAAGTAGTAGATAAAAAGGAACTAATAAATTTGATGTGGAAATGACCAAATGGAATTGCCACTTGACACAAAAGTTATTTTCTCAGAGATGTCATACAAATAGTGTATTTGCATATAAATACACTGCAGCCAATAACTCATAATAATTGCATACTACGTCACCAGAACAATTTATGTAGATCTACCAGATATTAAAATTTAGCTAATTTTTTTTGCTTAATTTTAAATCTGCCACCTTATCCCATATCTGGTGTATAAATACTAATAGTAATAGGCACTGCTACCAGGGTTTTCAAGTAACCGGAAAATAAGAGTATTTACCAGGATGATGGGAAATACCGGTAATAACAGGGAACTAGTGGCAATTACCGGGAACTTCAATACAGTCATATTGTCATGATCTGTTAAACAAGCCAATGATCACCAAAATTGAGCCCCCAATTGAAATTGACACTGGGTGGGGGATAATCTCTCATCCCCAAACAATAGATTTACAATTGAAATCACATACTGGCATATGATATCATCATCTCAGTAGTTAGTGGGGGTTGGAATTGAATAGCTTATAAAGTGGATAGAGGTGGTAAATATCATGGCAATATTCATTATACAGTTATTACATAACTTGATTCACAACCAATACAAGCACCATGAAGCCCCTATCTGGAATATGTACACTTTGTGTGAAGTAGGTGGCAAGATTGTTGCCAAATGTAGGGACTGTGAAACATCAGTTAGTGCCAAGAGTGACAGATTAAGGAATCATATGATAAAGTGTGGTGCAGTCACAAAGAATACTCCACATAAGAGGACACTTGATACTGATGATATAGATCAAAACCCAACCAGTGTCATGTGAGTTATCATCAATTGGATTGAGATTACTTTCTTTACCAGCCAGTGAATCTTGTCAAACCTGGGACTAATCCAGACAAGATTGAGAAATCGTCTTGGACTAGATAAAGCTGGCTATGTGTTATACTTATAGGTGCCTTCTTTGGAAGGAAGACAGAGATTGGTAATTTGTTTTGTACGATTCACTGACTGATGATTACAAATTTGTGAATATGTTCAATAAATATATATATATATTGATACACATGTTTCTATCTACAATATATTCTATACTATAGTATATAGATCTACAAGTTTCTTATTTGTATTATCATAACATGAAGAAATGATATCCTGGTAAGTTATAAAAATCACAATGAATGGACAATGGTATTTCCCGGACAACCTCGACTGTTCTACACTTTGTAGACTTCTATACCACACTTTGCCAATTAATTTCTAAAATACCTTAAATGTTGCATTGCTGGCGATATCCCTGAGAATAATTTCTGCTATTCCCTGACTTTTTTCTTCCCCGATGAAGTGTAACGCGAGCGGCACCGAAGCATGGCTGAAAAGTGAACTCAACATAACACGAAGTTTGTTTTGTAAATTTTGGTTGTTATCAGCGTTCGTAAATGTTATGATGATATTGATTTCCAATGAGTTGTTTTTATTTGCATCAATCGGTTGTCCTACATCGACAGGTTCGTCTGCAGTTCTCTGCTGTCTCGGGTTCTTAGACTTAGCTCTAAGAATCTCAGACTCAGACTGAGCATCATTGCCAGAGCAATCTTGCCCGTAACAGGTTTTTGAATCTTTACCAAAGTACGTGTCACCTACATCTCCGCACAACACAAAACAAAAGATGCTTACAACGCATACTGTAATAAGAACATATTTTGTTTTGTAAAACATTGTTAATTTAACAAAACACACAGGCACAGCATTTGAGTACAATCACCGTGACTGTCACAACAAACAAACTGATTTCGAGTGATGTGGACCAGGTCAGTTAGGAACTGAACAAAAACTCGACCTGGGATCAAAGGACCACATCGGAAATAAGTGTACGATACTGTGTTTTTATGTGTTATCCTCGGTGATTTTTATATAATGTTATTTATTCATCATGTATAATATTTTACCAAATAAATTCACTAGGAGCCAAGACGTCTTAGATATGTCCCCCCAGTACAAGAGGAACAGCAGCTCGGCCAGCGAGACAACTCGGCTGGGGGCCGATTTGACATGGCGAGATGCTGCAAGACAACTCGTATCTAAATTATCCTATACCCATAAACAATCCGTACCCAAGATATCCCCTACATAAGACAACCGGTACCCATGTCTGAGATAACTATAGTAACCATGCATGTTCTGAAACAACTCTGGCCACATACATTATTCCTGATCTATGACATGGAGATAAATTTGACTACAGTTTGAACAATTATAGTATATTTGTTCTAAATTTTATCAATAATATCTGGTCCAAAAGAGCATAATTAGCTTTCTTATACAGTAAGAATCGGTTAATGCACTAAATGCACCTTCCGACGTCTTTGACGGATTTAGCTCCATTATAAATGACTCTTTAATCCAGCAAACTCGCGTTCTGCATTCAGACTCCGACACTTCATTTTGCTTATTATATGGACAATTCACCTTCAATTCAGATTTTCAGGACTAATACAACTATGTTCACAAATACCATAAATTGTGTCAAACTGTGAACACGATCAACCACACATTAAATAATCCAGTTCAAAGTGGTGATAAATTGAGTATAACTCGTCTGTGCGCATCGCCAACTTCAAGCTAGACAGAGACTGGAAGCTCCTGAATGCTGACATCACTTGCTACAAGCATCTTGACCTGAAAACACATATAAATAAGTGTTAGCCAACAATAATTCTGGATCAAAAATGTAGTAATCTTGTTAAAATTACACCACAAGAAAGAATTTTTCAAGCTGAAGATGATTCTGATTGTATCAAAGAAAGTGAAAAGATCGAAGAAACCAAACCACAATCAGAACCGGGAACATTGACTGGTGTCTATGTGAAGTCTGTGTGACAATGGACTCCAAGTAGGAATCTCTTAATTTCTTGCAATATTAGTTGTGAAATGTGTATCATAATATCCTGACTTTTCTGCTGTGTGTTGAAACAGTTGCATTTTATAAATGGTATCTGTAACAATGCACCACAGAATTCGACAGACAACGTGTACACTTGATAGCTAAGCCAGAGCAAGTGTGACCTGAGTTCGTCTGGAGAAGACAACAGGATCCTTATGACAGGTGAGGTCAGAGCACTTAATTGACCTTTCTTCTTCTCACCTTCGAATCTGGCAATCTGGTGAATTTAGATTATTTCCCTATATCTAAAATATCGAGTATAATTCGTGATTATAATTGGGAAATTT
This sequence comes from Paralvinella palmiformis, assembly GCA_025642065.1. NCBI lineage: Eukaryota > Metazoa > Annelida > Polychaeta > Terebellida > Alvinellidae > Paralvinella > Paralvinella palmiformis. Next base: position 303,008 of record JAODUP010000497.1, read on the forward strand.
TGGGATACTTTTATAAACATTATATATTTAAGTTAAATTATTTGAGGGTGAAATGTTCTTTAACCAGCTATATCATTTGACTACTACACATGCATTGTGTTAAATGTTGCCGTAAAAGATCTTGTCGACAAAGGAATGTTCTGTGGACGAAGACATCTTTGGAACTCTTCAAAATGGAGGGGTTTTGGTGTGGCATCTCTGGTTAGGCTTCGGTGAGCTTTGCTACCATAGCTTTTTCGTCACCAGAGCCATTCCCCACGGTTGTCCGGAAATATTCCCCACAGGCAATCGTTGTTACATAATTTGCACTGAAATAATTTTACTGAGCTTTGACATGTGGTGTGTACTGTGAAGTGATATTGATTCAAAGATTTTTCAATTATGAAATGCTCCGTGTTATTCTATTTCAGCTCTTAGGCATATTTTAAAGACGCTTCTATTTAAACTAAGTTTTTCAGACATTGTTCTGTTTTCTTATAACACTTTTCATTTTAAGGCTTCTAACCTTAATTAACATTTTTTTAAATAAATTCTAGCTTTGTGCTCTACATTTGTGTTCACTCTTCAAACTTTTTAATTTTCTACGTATATTTTAATCATTTTTATTGTACAGAGTTTAGTGTACATGTATGTAAAACGCTATATAAAATCTATATAGTAATAATAATAATAATAATGGGCTTTAGATTTCTTCTTAATAGAGTTGCTGATCACCAAATTCCTCGAGCCCATTCACAACTGATGGTTGGGCACATTCGCCACACATAATCATACTTTACTCTGACATAATTGTATTGCCTTTTAACAAATGATTTTTTTGTGAAATAATATTGTGGCAGTAGTTGTTAATTTAAAAAAAAAATCAAACAGAAAAGTATCCCAACATTCCCATCCTAATAAATTAATATTGGCAAGGACCTTGACCATTAATTGTCTCTTTAGGGTAATTACTTCCAACTTATTAAACACATTTGAATCCTGAGATAATACTCGATGATCAAATATTAATGAGTGTCATGTTATTTGGCCATAAGCCGAATATATTAGTGTTAGTAAGCGTGCATGCGGGTATCTAAATTATTGCTGTATTAAGCTTGTATTGTTCTTGTTTATAGTATGTTGTATGCACTTTTATCCTGTATTTTCTCCATTCTATGGAGGTTGAATAAAATTTAAAACAAAAATAATATAGAAACACTGACGGTGTATGGCGCACTCGGCCGCATAGTGGATTCGGCCGCGTTGTTGATTCGGCCGCCTATAATATCTTCATCATGGTGCACGAGTGTATAGTTTGCAATGGAGAGGTCCGGCCACGTCAGGAAGGGGAGGAATGCGATGACTGTAACCGTTGGCAGCACAGGACGTGTGACACCGGTGTTACCAGGACTGCTTATAGAGAAGGTGGTCGTTTAGGTGCGATACATTGACAGTGCCACCAGTGTCAACACCCAGTACCATCCGTGGAACCAGAACCACCAGTAGAACCAATAGCAACTGTTGCTGAACCACGAAGTCTTTATGCACGTGACCTGGGTGAGTTTTCATTTTAGGCTGTCTATCGGAAGATCCAGGAGCTTGGATTACAAGTTGCGTATAATCAGGTGTCTCTGCCTCTACTACCACACGAACATATGGCCACCATGTTCCAGACATTGACAGACATCCCTGACCTGGTCCCCGCGCTCATAGACGTAACCACATACGTCCGAACCCAATGGATTGAGGGCACCGTTTTCAAGCGCAGCTTGTATTTAGGGAAGTTTTGACCAGGATCCAGGATTTTTTATGCTGCCAACGCTACCTCCTGGCATTGTGGGCCGAGTATGCTGCTGGTACTCGGTCTGCCGGATCTCTCCTGTCAGCTGCCAGTCGGCTTATCTGCCCTCGAGCTGAGGAGTGAGTTTCTCAGAGGGTCCTTAAGGTCTCCCTTTATTTTTTAATAATTCAGTGAAGGCAGCGCCATTTAACGTGGTTAGCCACCCACGATGTTGTGAGCCGAGAAATTAATCTCTGAAAAAGTTTCGAACTCTTGCTGGGATCGAGCCTGTGACCCTTGACTCAAAGTGTCGAGTACTTAATCGCTAGGCCACCGGAGCTCACTTGTACAGTTGTGGTTTGCTTGTTTTGTTTTTCGGGGAGAATCCCCAGGCAGTCGCTTAATCAGCACAGCCTCAATGTTGGAGTGGTTGAGAAAACTCCTCCCCAGCCACTCACATGGGAGCAGTACAGAAATATGTTTTGTTGTTCGGAAAGATGTGTCTGCATATATATATATATATATATATATATATATATATATATATATATATATATATATATATATATTCATATATATGGCTGGCCGGTCAGCTTGGCGGCCGGGTGCGCTGGAGAACGTGGCTCCGCCATGCGATCACATAGGACATTACACGTCGAGGGGCGTTGGAGAACTTGGCGATCACATGGGACATTTCACGGCGGTCGAGTTAACTCTGACTACTAAATCCTCAGATATAATTGGAACATAACTAATAAATCAGTAGACTGGTATATTTCCGTTATGAGTTTTTTTTTGTGGAACAACAAACATGTGCTTAAAACATATGTAAAATGGCTGATTTTGGTATTTTATTTCTACCAAGAAAGAATTTCACCGATTTGTGTATGGTAACATATAATCTACAACAAAAGAATTAATAAATTCATGAATACAAACATATACAGTTGGTTAGCTTAATTAGATGAATAAGTGAATGAATAAGTAAATAAGCAACATGTATTCCCAAAGACTTAATCTGAAACAGGACAATGTTTTCTGTTCTACAAATATATAATTAATAAGCATTTGGAAACAATATAACACTAGGTAAAAGTTACAGTTCCTTTACATATAACATAACAAAATTTATATATCTATAAACCTTGATAATAATAATACAAACTATTCAGCCTGAATAATCCTATATTCACAGTCCCACAGACAAATATTAAAATATATTTTAGCTCAATGTAAATACTCATATTATCTGACAAACTCGGGTTCTAGCTTTGACAAAATATCACCAATTTAGGAGTCGGTATGTAAGATGGGGCTAATGTACTGCATCGTAGGACACTATCTTACAAACACGTCTTTGACAGACAGCCAAAAGAAGGTTGTCTCTGGCCAGAAATAATCGCCATTTCCCACACAGAGAGCCAAATATAGAACCAAAGAGAGTTGCGAGCTAATTTTTAAAGACTATGAGACGAAAGCGTAGCCATTATTAATAATTATATTAATTGTTGTCCGTTGAAGCCCATCTTGACAGAGATGTAGTCGATTACATTCCGTAAATGTAATGTACCTGTAGACACTCAATGTGACTGTTCTCAATGTGTACTGTACTCTATTTTATGATTACATTTAGTTGAGGGAATATTACACTATCTCAATCCACAATTCACAAAGCCAAATCTTATTGTTATGTACAATATGACGAATACATCATATTTACTACATACGGATTGTTACAATTTGCATCCTTAAAAATTATAGATAGTATTCAATTATACTTTTTGTCACGATGGCAATTTAGAAATTACGGGTCACAGTAAATTCATGTAGTTGGTAAAATATGGAGCTTACATGAAAAAGAAATTATGAGTGTAACTTGTTAAATTCTGACAACACAATAAGCTCACTATGTTATTTGTGGTATTTATATAATTAATTATAACTATCGGTCATTCGGAATTGTAGTATTACAGTTTCCATGCCATATTTTAATATCACCATCACATGTGTGATACTGATAAAACACATCTGCATAACCATGATCCCTGAACCACGTGCATAGCTGTCGATTCCAGTTACACGGCAAAATATAAAATAGCTGTTCATATTTGAAGCTCATCAGAGTAAATAGATCTTGGTCGCCTAAATGACCTCGAAAATGAAATTCTCCTATCATTTGTTCGATGACTTTGATATTAAGTAGTTTATTGTATAGATGAGACTTCCTCATTGCATCGAGATCTAACAGCATCACCCCACTGTTAAAGCCTGTTAGTCCATCAGGTCCAGGCTCTCCAACTCTAGTTTCCGAATTTTCGCTTCGATATTCCGAAAGGAAGTCCCTATAGACTGGTTGCATTTCCCGAGCAATGCCCATAACGTTTTCTTCGTTAAAAAGTTGAAAGTACCTATAAAGTTTCTTTATATCATCTGTAAATTTCAGATCAACATCAAGCATTATGACACGATGTAGTGATTTAGGCAACACTCTATGCATAGTTATTTATAGAAAGAATAGCATGTGATTGTAGTAAGATCCAGGATTGCCCC
>JAODUP010000498.1:0-57500 GCA_025642065.1 Paralvinella palmiformis
GAAGTGGTCGCACGGTTTGGCTAGGTATGGCTCAAATTGGTTGCAAACTGGTCACCCTCTTTCTGTAGGTATCGGCTTGTCTTCCCCGAGCTGTCAGTCATTCTTTTTAGCGACAGGCTCGTCTTCCCTGGCTTAGAGCTCTCATTCAACCTCGCTAGTGATAGGTTTTTCTTCCCCGGTGTTTAGCTGTGAGACGTCCACGCTAGTGATAGTCTTGTTTTCTCAGGCTTAGAGTTGTCAGTCATCCTCGCTAGAGATAGGCTTGTCTTCCAGGGCTTAAATATGTCAGTCATACTGAATAGAGATAGGCTTGTCTTGTTTGGCTTATGGTTGTCAGTCATCATCGCTAGATGTAGGCTTGTATTCTCTGACTTAGCGTCAAACATCATTGTTTAGTGTCAGAACGTCTTCCCCCGCCTTAGAGCTGTCAGTCATCCTCGCTAGAGATAGGCTTGTCTTCTCAGGCTTAGATTTGTCAGTCATCCTCGCTAGAGATAGGCTTGTCTTCCGCGGCTTAGAGCTGTCAGTCATCCTGGCTAGATTTAGGCTTGTCTTCCCCAGGCCAGAGCTGTCAGTCATTCTCGCTAGAAGTATGCTTGTCTTCGGCGGCTTAGACCTGTCAGTCATCCTTGCTAGTGTTCGTCTTGCCTTCTCCGGCTTAAAGTTGTCAGTTATCCTCGCCAGATTTAGGCTTGAATTCTCTGGCTTAGAGTCAAACATCATTGTTTAGTGTCAGATTCGTCTTCCCCCCGCCTTATGGTTGTCAGTCATCATCGCTAGAGATAGGCTTGTCTTCCCCAGCTTAGAGCTGTCAGTCATCCTTCGCTAGAGATAGGCTTGTCTTCCCCAGCTTAGAGCTGTCAGACATCCTCGCTAGAGATAGGCTCATTTTCCCGGCTTAGAGCTGTCAATCATCATGGCTGGATTTTTGTTTGTCTTTCCCGGCTTAGAGCTGGTAGTAATCCTTGCGCGAGATAGGCTCGGCTTCCCCGGCTTAGAACTGTCAGTCAATCTCGCTAGGGATAGGTTATTTTTCCCCTGATTAGGGCTTTGAGTCATCCTCGCTAAAGATAGGTTTTTCTTCCCCGGTTTAGAGCTGTCAGTCATCCTCGCTAGAGATTGGCTTGTTTTCCCCGACTTAGAGCTGTCAGTCATTTATGTTAGAGATAGGCTCGTCTTCCCTGGCTTAGAGCTCTCAGTCAACCTCGCTAGTGATAGGTTTTTCTTCCCTGTTGTTTAGCTGTGAGTCATCCACGCTAGTGATAGTCTTGTCTTCCCCGGCTTAAATATGTCAGTCAAAATGAATAGAGATAGGCTTGTCTTGTTTGGCTTATGGTTGTCAGTCATCATCGCTAGATGTAGGCTTGTCTTCTCTGGCTTAGCGTCAAACACCATTGTTTAGTATCACGCTTGTATTTCCCGGCTTAGACCTGTCAGTCATCCTTGCTAGTGTTAGTCTTGCCTTCTCCGGCTTAAAGTTGTCAGTCATCCGCGCTAGATTTAGGCTTGTATTCCCTGGCTTAGCGTCAAACATCTTAGTTTAGTGCCAGAATCGTCTTCCCCAGTCTTAGAGGTGTCGTTCATCCTCGCTAGAGGTAGGCTTGTCTTTCCTGGCTTAGAGCTGTCAGTCATCCTCGCTAGAGATAGGCATGTCTTCCCCAGCTTAGAGCTGTCAGTCATCCCCGCTAGAGATAGGCATGTCTTCCCCGGCTTAGAGCTGCAGGTCATCCTTGCTAGATTTAGGCTTGTCTTCCCGGGCCAGAGCTGTCAGTCATTCTCGTTAGAGATGAGCTCATCTTACCCGGCTAGAGCTGAGTCATCCTCGCTAGAGATAGGCTTGTCTGCATCGTCTTAGACTAGTGGTTTTCTTGTTTTCCACGGCTTAAAGCTGTCAGTCATCCTCGATAGAGATAGGCTGGTCTTCTCAGGCTTAGAGCTGTCAGTCATCCTTGCTATATTTAGGGTTGTATTCTCTAGCCGAGCGTCAAATATCATTGTTTAGTATCAGGCTCGTCTTCCCCGGCTTAAGGTTGTCAGTCATTATCGCTAGAGATAGGTTTGTGTTCCCAGGCTTAGTGCAGTCAGTCATCCTCGCTATGGATAGCCTTTTCTTCCCTGGCTTAGAGCTGTCATTTATTCTCGCTAGAGATAGGTTTGTCTTCCCCGGCTTAGAGCTGTTAGTCATCCTGGCTAGATTTGGGTTTGTCTTCCCCAGCTTATAGCGGTCAGTCATCCTCGCTAGAGATAGGTTTTTCTTCCCTGGCTTAGAGCTGTGAGTCATTCTCGCTAGGGATAGGTTGTTTTTCCCCTGATTAGAGCTAAGAGTCATCCTCGCTAGAGATAGGTTTTTCTTCCCCGGCTTAAAGCTGTTAGTCATCCTGGCTAGATTTAGGTTGTTCTTCCTCGTGCCAGAGCTGTCAGTCATTCTCGTTAGAGAGAGCTTCATCTTCCCCGGTTTAGAGCTGTCAGTCATCCTGGCTAGATTTAGGCTTGTCTTCCCCGGGCCAGAGCTGTCAGTCATTCTCGTTAGAGATAAGCTCGTCTTCCCCGTCTTACAGCTGTCAGTCATCCTGGCTAGTGTTTGACTGACAGCTATAAGCCGGTGAAGACAAGACATTCTTGTTAGATTTAGGGTTGTATTCTCTAGCTTAGCGTCAAGTATCATTGTTTAGTGTCAGGCTCGTCTTTCCCGTCTGAGAGCTGTCTGTCATGACATCTTGCCCAGCAGTTTAAATGTGGATAAACAAAAGCTACCTACTTCAATTGTGATGGATTTCAGCATGCTCTGCATAGCAGGTTGGTTGCCCGAGTGAAGGCTACAAAGTTCACCTTGCTGGTTGATGAAAGCAAAAAATCCAAAGTGAGAAGTAGGGCTCCTCCGTGGTCTAGCCGTAGCGTGTTGGACTACAGATCACTACCACCCGTGTTCAAATCTCGGCGTGGGCATATCTGAAGGTTTTTTGTCTTTGTCTTCGCTTCATGACTTTTGGAGGTCGCTCGGCCGGTTTAGCCCACCATGTGCACAAAAGTGGCCGTAAAACATAAATCATCACCAAAGTGAGAAGTATTTACATGTCTTCATCAAATACTTGGCAGTTTGGTTGCCCGAATGAAGGCTACAGAATTATCACTTTGGATTTTGTTGTTTCATCAATCAGCAAAGCGAAGTATTTACATATCTTCATCAAATACTTTGTGGAACTGTGGAACTGCTGAGTGTTTATCTTCACCACAGGCATCATTGTCAATCAATGAAAGGCATAAAATATCTTTACTCGTTTCAATTCTGGTTTTGAAGAGGATGACATGCCAAGTGATTTTGCAAATCTAATGCGAGAAAAATGAATGGGTCATCACTCAAATAAGGAAAATGTATGCACCTCATCTGCTAGACATTGGAAGCTATAGTCTTCATCAGATACGCAATGCAGTTAGTTATGAAACTGGACTGTGTGAAGAATTTAAGGAGGTTAGGTCTATGTGTGATGTACCACATTACCACCTTCTACAGTTCATTAGCACATGATTGCTAAGCATCCAGTCAGTTGTGAGCCATCTTGTTGAGCAATGGAAGCCCCTAAAGATATTATCTGACAGTCTCAGGAAAAAGCACCCTGATGTTGCTAGACAAGATCGAACAAAGCGAATCCTGCAGCATTTGAAAGTCCTAACAGCATATGTTAAAATGTATTTCCTTCAAGCAATCCTGCCACATTTTGAGAGATTTGAGAAGGTGTTTCAAATGGTAGCCAAATCCATCTCCTTCATGCGGAGATGATAGTGCTACTGCGAATCTTCATGGTTCAGTTTGTGTTACCAGTCACACTTGAGGGTGCTACCACTGCACGAAAGCTGTTGAAAGTAGACGTTGATAGAAACAATCAATTACATGGCAACAAGCTTTGTATTGCCAATAACACTGATACAGCTCTAAAAGAGGCTGCAATGTGAAGGAATGTGAGTTTTACACGCCAGTAAGGAACTTTTATAAAACAGTAACTGAAAAAGTAATCCATTACCTGCCTTTAGAATATCACTTATTGAAAGAGATGAAACATTCTATTTCAGCCAGATAGCCTGTGATCTTTATGATATTAATAGAGTAGAGGCTGAGTGGAGAAGATATGCATTAGAAGACTTGACAGTGTTAAAAGAGTTTGCTGAGGGAGGAGATGCCACTAAGTACTGGACGTCAGTCTTGGCACTGAAGCTACCAGGAGGAGATGCCAAGTATCCATGCATTGCCATTGTTGTTGGTACAGAAAGGAGCTTCCCAGAGACAACTAGGATATTTACTCAGCACAGGACCTGTCTCAAACCAGAGTTACTCAATTGAATCATGTCTGTCAAAAGTCACCTCGCTGTCACTGGAGAGCAAACTCACAATATGATAACATCACCATTTTTACTGAACACAGAGAATGATATTCATTCCAGATATATAAAGCGATGCAGTGAGGCACAGATAAGGGAAAATGATCTACAGACGAAAACGAAATTTGCAGTAGCAATGAACCTTTTACTAAAGATTCTTTAATACGGTTTTATTTGCAAACGTTCTAGGACACTGAATGCCCTAAATTGTGGCGATTTGTTTTTAGGCAACATTCATCCATCCATCCCGGCTTAGAGTCAGTCATCTTTCTTTGGTTAGGACTGTTGTCCCGGTTTAGAGTCAGTCATCCTGGTTTAGTTAGGGCGTGTTGTCCAGGTTTAGAGTCAGTCGTCCTGGGTTAGGTAAGGCGTGTTGTCCCGGTTTAAAGTAAGTCATCGTCGTTTAGATAGGACGTGTCATGTTTGTTTAGAGTCAGTCATCCTGGTTGAGTTAGGGCGAGTCGTCCCGGCTTAGCCATGCAGTCATCCTGAATTAGTTAGGACGTGTTGTCTCTGATTGGAGTCAGTCATCTCCGTTTAGTTAGGCGTGTTGTCCTAGCTTAGAGTCAGTCAGCCTGGTTTAGTTAGGGCGAGTGGTCCCAGCTTAGTAGGTCTGATTTAGTGACTGTTGTCCCGGTTTAGAGTCAGTATCCTTTTAGTTAGGGCGTGTTGTCCAGGTTTAGGTTCAGTCGTCCTGGGTTAGGTAGGGCGTGTTGTCCCGGTTTAGAGTCAGTCGTCCTGGGTTAGTTAGGGAGTGTTGTTCCGGTTTAGACTCAGACATCGTTCTTTAGTTAGGACGTGACATTTCTGTTTAGAGTCAGTCATCCTGGTTTAGTTAGGACGTGTGTGTCTTCCCTGTTTAGATTCATTCATCCTGGTTTAGTTAGGACGTGTTGTCCCGGTTTAGAGGCAGTCATCGTCGTTTAGTTAGGACGTCTGTATCTTCCCTGTTTAAAGTCAGTCATCCTGGTTTAGTTAGGGCGAGTCGTCCCGGCTTAGTCATTCATCCTGGTTTAGTTAAGACATGTTGTCCCGGTTTAGAATCATTCATCCTAGTTTAGGTAGGACGTGTTGTCCTGGTTTAGAGGCAGTCATCGTCGTTTAGTTAGGACGTGTGTGTGTCTTCCCTGCTTAGAGTCAGTCATCCTGGTTTAGTTAGGACGTGTCGTCTCGGCTTAGAGTCTGTCATCCTAGTTTAGTTAAGGTTGTGTCGTCCCAGCTTAGTCAGCTATCCTGGTTTAGTTAAGGCGTGTTGTCCCTGCTTAGAGTCGGCCATCCTTTTTTAGTTAGGGCGTGTCGTCTTGACTTAGTGAGACATCCTAGTTTAGTTAGGGGGTATCTTCCCGGCTTAGAGTCAGTCATCCTCATTTTGATATTGTACTAACGTTAGATGAGAACACTCTACGTTGTGATTGGCCAAAGGCTGTTGTTAGTAGTACATTTCGGAGTGATGATACATATTTGAGAAAGGTGACTTTGAAGACAGCAACGTCTTCTTTTGGCCGTCCTCTGCCCAAGCTGGTCTTCTCGTACATACCAAATAAGACCGGGTAACCCCAATGGGGAGCTGATATACTTTTTCAATTTCAATTTCCTCTCTCTCTCTCTCTCTCTCTATCTCTATATATATATATATATATATATATATATATATACCATATGATTTGATTGATAATATCACTTGTTAGTAATACCTTTTCAGTTATGATATTATCTCACAATATTTGTGCTCGTTATTGCAATTTCGTTTGTATGAAATCATGAATTGACGACGGGTTTTTTGTATAGTGATTAGTATTGGATTGTGTGGATTGTGCCAATCCAGGGGGAGCCATGTGACGACTCACGCCTTGTCTTTTCTAGAAAGAATATCTGGTTCTGTAATTTGTTATATTCACTAGATATAGATAACTGTTTTGGGAAGAACGAACGTATACTCCATCCACTGGCAGATTCATTTGCACAATACACCATTTTACACGTTTAACAAAGACGATATACAATAAGTAACATAGACGCGAAACACTCGCGGTGCTCTTGTTTAACCTGTGTTTGCCAAAGACGACGTGACATTCCGAAGATTCTCGATTAAAACTATGACCCATTTGCCCATGTGAGATGCTGGCAAAGCAAGTTTTAAAACCACCATAACTTTATTTATAGAAAACAAATTAAATATATCTTCGATTGAAGTTGATTTTAATAAATAATACAAAACATTTGACTAATTCGGGAAACCGCTTCTGTCACCTGTAAACAAACATACAGCGAGATGTCTCGGAGAGTTTGTTTACTTCAAGACATAATCGTAACAGCCATAGCTTTACCTAGAGACTCGTCCATCCGTCATTTGGACGGGCAGTAGACCTTGTCAATTAACCTAGTGACATCTGTCGGCAGGATTTAGAACTACTACAATCAAGTCGTAAACACGACCCTTTAATCGCAGAGTCTGGATAACCATATTCCTTTTCGGTGAGTATGCGGTATTTGTTTGTTTATTTTAACGATCATTGCCGGTGATAATACTCCATGATTCCAACAATCGGTAAAGAAAAATGAAAGATAAGGTGATATTTAGTATATTTCTATTCAAAGAAGACTGATTTAATAAACAAAATAGATTAAATTGGAAGTTCTATGTGGTAGCTCGCAAAACACATTTCCCGTGTACAAGCGGATTGCCGTATTCATAGCGAAAGTTTACGCATAAGCGGTGGCTTTCCCATAGTGTTACTTCAATACACATCTTTGGTCATTTATAATAAAATCGAAAATGGACATGTGACAGTTGTAATATCATTTTACCAGGACAATTCAAAGATATACATCTTCAACGATTTGTTTTATTTGTGGTCATTTTCCGTGTAGAACGTTCGCCATCGTCTAGCAGACGGTGATAATGCGCTGGCATAGATGGCATAATTATAATAAACAAATGGGTGTACTATTTGGATCGAAAATACTCGTCAAATCAGAGACCTGTTGTCTTACACAAAACTATTTATTGATAGAGCAATAATCCTGCATTGATATATTGCATTTGTGTATTATTTCACGTGAATTAACGTGAACCATGAGTTGATTTTACAATGTAAATAAACCCCATCTATCGCCATTTCAATTTTCAAGCGATAATAGTGGACTTCGCTAAAGAAATATTTTTTTTTACTTTGTTCACAATAACAACATTTAATAATGGAATATGCCCAATAACAGGAAACTAATCTATCACTAGAGGTATTTTCCTATCTGAATTACAATTGTATTGCGCAGTAAGCCGTTGTTCAAACCGAAATGTTCAGAACAAGAATCTGGCCTACATTAAAAACCATGAAACTCCGCTGCTATGGGCTGTATCCGGCGGTGACCCGAAGTGTAAAAACCCGCGAAAATTAGTTGGCAAGGTCTATTTGAAATGTGGACGGGGGGGGGGGGTGTTGAGGACGGGATACAACCTGTCATCCCATCCTGGCAGTTTGTATGACGGGTGTCTTGTATCCCCCAGAAACAAATGATTCTCTTATTGTGAATTTCTAGCATTACTTGAGCATTATCTTTTTACGCATGCCTATAGGCACGGACTCGACCGCAGCGGTCGTACACCACGTGGTTTCAATTACTGGTAGAGAGGTCCATACATTGACCTGAAAGAAAGCTAGACCGAACACGTCGCCGATTTGATGGCAAATAGGTCCCAACTTCCGGTTGTGGAAAAAAGGAACGCAGACTGCAAAATCGGGTTTATAAACATGGTGAATTATTGTTGTCGTTGATTGCAGAAGCTGTGGGAGTAAAAGTAATACAAAAGAATATCTTTTTATCCGTAAGTATATGGAACACATTTAAAATAACTGTTAAAGTGTTGTTTTTGGCGGGAAATTAAGCTTAACTATTATTATATTTAGCCTATTTGACAACCCTTCTGTTTTTGGCGTTTGATCCCAACTAAACTAGATCTACGGACTTCCCTAAAACGACATTTACATATTTCATGGCATATAATAGGACAGGAATAATAAAGATTGTCTGCACATTCGAAATTATAATGCACACATCACAATAAATGTCTGTATGCATAGGTTCAGAGCTCGAAGCGCAGCCGCTTCAAGGTTGCCTTTTGCCACTGCCGGAAGTCGGCGCTGTTTGGTCATGGCGGCCAATTCAAACATCACTGTATACTGAAAGAAAACTAGACCGAGCCCTCAAAGCTTTACGAACTGGATGTTGGAAAATTAAACAGCCCACGTGTTTGGTTCAATCTTTTAGGGTGTAGCACATCAATAATAATGGGCATAAATTGCCTAGTAACTCGCACTTTTTAGTTGTATCAAAGTGTCCAGAATCTATATACATTACATTGCTCGGGGGGGGGGGGGGGTTAAATCCATAATAAGATAAACGAGTGTTATATGCCTATATATTATTAACAGTAACTGTTAGACTTGTCTGCAGTGACTCCCGAAACAGATCAGATTTAAAACGAGGTCACATTATAACGCACGTGTCTACCAAACAAACATTTCATATTCTCGCTCACTCGTATCATCGGCGATGCCGCCTCCGACGCGAAAAGTTTGTAAAACAATTACGCATTTTTTTAATGACAACATCGGCACCAACTGAATATCGAAGTGGCTTTCCAGTCACAGACTTTCACACATTCCAAAAATGATGTGGTACACATGCCACCAGAAACATATCGCACAGTTACTGCCAGATGTTTTTCGGATGCTCCGTCTGTGGATTCGTCAAGACCTATTCCAACGAAGGGCGACGATCTGATGTTGGACATCAACCAGCTTCTTGGATGCCGTCATGGAGGAGAAGATGAAGATGACGGGTGAATTATGGCTGGCGTTTGCGCCACGATTCAACAGCTCGGCATCCTCAACTCCGCATTCCCCGAGGAATCCGAGAAAACTCCTGTACTTCACGTTTGGAACGTCCTCAGTTGCCAGCAAGTAGCTGGATGTCACTGTCACTGACAATAATATATCATCAAATTTAGTGGGGCTGTAGCTAGGCGTGGTCGTAGCCGGGCAAGCCTTCTCGCCAGACACGCTAGCGGTAACAACGTCAACGTGAATGTTGACATCAGCCCGATCTACATCAGCTGTAACCGTAAAGGACGTCGATAGAGTCGGCTATGACTGTGTTGTTATAGCAGTTGGTGCCGATGTTGTCATTAAAAAAATGCGTAATTGTTTTACAAACGTTTCGCGTCGGACATGTGTAACATTGATTGACATTATTGCTTGAGTTATTAAAACAGTGACATAATTTTTTTAAACGCTGTGACATAATTTTTTAAGCGTTAATTTTTGTGTTTTTATTTTGCCATGGGTGGAATTGTAAATGTGTGTAAAAATAAATAAGACAGAATGATGGACGTAGTTCCTCATAGGAGTTTAATATGTTCATACACATGGCTATACTATAATGTTTAAATGCAGATACGGAGCAAAAAATTTACATATGTAATTGTAAACATGGCACACATGACCAAGAAAAATATGACTGGCAATTTTTTAATCCTGCTTAAAGCCCTGGTAACAGCTAGTGTTAATGCATGCCATCTGATCATATCCTACCATAATTAGTTAAGGATAGTTATAAACATGTGTTTATTCGATATTTATGTGGCTTATATCTCTGATTTAACTGCGTAAATATTGTTTCTTAAAAATTAGTGTAAACTTATTTTGGAATACATTTCCGGAGATGAATATCGGTACACAAATTCAACTGTTTATTGAAAACTCCAATAGATCCACAAGTACAAAATCACATGAATCTGGCACGTACAAAAATAGTGTGACCGTTTAATAAAATTCATACACCAACCTTTTATTAAACCATGATTACAATTTACCCAATGATCAAAAGTAAATTTAAATGTGTAGCTTTTAAATGTCACTAACAAGGAACTGGCCCTCTGGCATACATACATACATCCATCGATCATAGGACTTCAGCCAAGATAAATCTGTCACCATCAATAGTGGTTTGGCATCGATTACCACATGAGGTATGCCTTTTTACAGAATACATCATAAAAGAAGCAGGGTCTCGTAACATTCTTTTCAGCGGATTATATACATTACAGTGTACATCTAGGTTTACGTATATTCAAATTGATTTCTTTTTGGTATTTCTATGTATTGGGATCAGACATGGGGTCAATTCCAGTAAGTCAATTCAAATTTATCATTTCCAATTCCAAATTTTTCAATTCCAATTCCGTTTTTAACCACGAGTAGGTACTTGGAATATAAACTACTCCAGGTAGGTACTCTAAGTAGGATTATCATGGAAGAAATATTTCTGAAATTAAAAATTAAACGGTAAATTAATTTGTGGATTATTTTTTCTAGGAAACTTCAATTCCAAATTTATCAATTCCATTATTTTTAAATAATCAATTCCACGTCTGATAGAGATATGCATAGTTCTAGCAGTTTATCGTCCAGCCCAAAACATGCGCCACAACCTTTACACTTCTTTACCTTTCCATACATACGATATTCATACAAGACACAAGCTGATTATTCTGTTGCCATAGACTCCCATCTAAACAGTGCACTTTTGATCCGATGTCCCAACTTCATCATGTATCAACATGTGCATTTTTAAGTTTCGACCAAGAATGAATGTCTGCCCACAGATCTCGCACCTTTTGTTTCTGATACTGCTGTGAACTTTTTTGTGCTCTTTCAAAGTTGCTGAGTCAGAGAAACATTTCCCACATATGGAACAATTATAGTCCTGTATGCCAGTGTGTAATCTATAATGCTTCAACAAATTACTACGGTTGACAAACGTCTTCCCACACGTTCTACAACTCACGTCAGCTGGCAGAAGATGTACCCTGGAATGTCTCTTCATGTCTGCTGAACGTGAAAAACACCTCTGGCATGTTAAGCACCTCCACTCTTTGCTTTTCGTGTGTGTTTTCCAATGATCTTCTAGATCTGAAGATGTTTTGAAACAACTTCCACAAGTGTGACATGAGTATAGCTTAATGTCATCCATACCATCATCAGAGCTGTGGTCTTTGCTGCTAATGAAGGGGACTTTAACAGCTGCTGGTTCATCTTTACAAGACCAATCTGGACATTTTTTCTTGTCTAATTTTTTGGCCTGTGTGTCATGAGAACACATCAGACACATACATTCACTGTTGTGAAATCTCATGTGCCAATTTAAACTGCTTCTTCTTGAGAATACTTTGTCACAAAGGCAACAAGGGTAGTTGGCCTTTTGCAAATCAGATGCATCTGCTATGGATTCACAACCTCTGAGGTGATATTCCAGGTTAGGTGAGGATGTGAAACTTTTACCGCAGTGTGTACACACGTAGACTCTTTCTTTACCAGAGGCAGCCTTCAACAACGAGTCTGGTAAACGTGAAACTTTAACAAAACATGGCTTCACAAATATGGAAGTAGGCGATACAGTGATGTCAGATGGATGACTGTTGTATTTCACTGGCAATTCAGATGGCAATTCGACAGATCCTGCAGTTGTTTCAGCTGTTAAATGGAAGCCTCTTACACTGTCTGTAGATGCTACTGAACTATCAGATGAAACAATTTCTGGCTTTTCACTGACAACATGTTCACTGTTAGTAACTAGAGAATCATCCCTGCAAATTACATCAGTTTTGTATCCATGACAATCCTCGTTCTTAATGCAACCAGTGTTAATCATGCCTGGATCACCAGCATTAACTGTGCGGAGAGTTTCCTGGTTAACATCCTCTACTTTTTCGCCCTCGTCTACTACCTCCACGTGAGGAAGAGCATCCGTTGTTTCCATCTCTGGAATGCCATCATTAACATCAGCTGACACAACAGTAACATAAGCATGATCAGTTGGCACGCCATTAGCAATGGTTATAATGCTATCTGAAAGGCTTTCCTTTTTCTGATCCGGACTCGCACCCAAGGTCTCGATCAAAGCATCGCCCTCTGATTCTGGAAGGTGTTTGGTAATCATTCTGAAAACAGAACGTCGTAGAATTAACAGTATCATTTTAAAGGATGGCACTGCAGTTCAGAGGTTTTATAGCAAAGTACACTTTATTTGAAGTCACAGCAAATCAGTTATTGTCCACTTCATAAACTACTAATATGACACAATGACTGTTATAGATTATCCCAATGTAAAACACTAACAATTATTTAAGGATATGGGTGAATTTTGGCACCATTATCTGTCAACTGCTGTATGTTTAATATTGTGATAAACTACGAATAAGGTATAAATCTCATTTGAAAACTTTGATGCAAATATGATATATGGGTTCACGAGTATGTTCCATTTCCATGTTATGATGTCTAATAGCAATGAACTTATGGAACTGATATTGTGCGAAATATGGTCGCACCCTGGTCAAGATCATTTTGATACTTAGAATTACATCAACGAAAGCAGACCTCAAGGTGTACATCCATGAGAATGACCAGAACCGCTATTGCAAAAACGCGAAGAAAACATCCCAGAAACATACATAATCAAGGTAGTGTTTTGTAAATTGACGTTATGAAGGCTTGCATGCACGATTAAAAACGAGGTGCCAGCGGCCATCTTTTTGCATCAACATTAGTGCAGAATATTGTTGATTAAGCGCTAAAGACAAAGAATATGAGTGTTGATTAGCATGGATGTTAGTGTGGATGTACAACAGTAAAAAAATATATAGTCTACATTTCAAATAATGGTTAACACAAAACCAGGCCCCCCCCAAAAAAAAAAATAAAGCAGATAAAACCCATAAATATCTGTTAAACAGATGTCCATGGAGAATTTATCTCGGAGAATTTATCCAGTGTACGCAATGAAAATCTAACTAAAATTAATAGAAGAGCAGTGATAAAAATCTACAGACAAGAACAGATGCCAGATATAAAAAGAATTAAAAATGGACGAAAGTCTTCATACCGAAGTCCGGAGATCTGGTCTACTGTCTCTATGAATTGAGTTCCATCTTCCAAAGAATGACCCGCAGCTTCTAAAATCTGGGGCAGGGATTCATTTAAGTTGAAATCTTCGCCCAGTGTGTCGGATTCGGCCATAACATACATATATTTGCCATCCGCTCCTTGCACAGCCAGATGTATCTTTCCAGTATCTGGAGTAACACTGATATCTTCAACATCAATCGTTTCAGGCGGATGAATACAAACCGCTTCTGGAACAGTGCCATCAACAGGCTTGCCAACACACTGGTCATACAATTCGCTCACTACATCACTGCGGTTTGCTGCTGCTTTTTCAGTTAAAGAAATCTTCAACTCTTCATCACAGATATCTGAAATCTTAACTCGGTGTTGGATACCTTCTACTGGATTTTCATCAGGGATGGCGTTATTTTCTACCGAGTCCTCTGAAGTTTGGTGCATTTTGCTAGCTTCGGGTTTGTTGCTGATCTGCTGAAATACAGTCCACAGCATATCAATGTTGTCCCTGTTGATACCAGACTGGGCAGCCAAATAACCCATAGTAGACACAAGACCTTGACGAGCTTCTTCTGTGGTCACCGGAGCTGTTACATATATCGTTCCATTGCCACACCCATCTTCCAAATAGTTTGCTTTATTGCTAACAGATGATGGTGGCTGTTCCTGCATCTCGCACGGATAGTCCAAGTCAATGTTAAGAAATGATGCTCCGGTGGCCACCTTGTGCGTGTATTTCAGCAGTCCGTGTCTCTTCTTGAATGAATACACCCAGTTATTTGAGCAGCTGAAGCTGTGCATGTTCAACAACTTGGCAAGTGCCTTTGCCTTTTGTTTTAGGATCTCGTTCGAAACATTCATGCTATCTTTGACACTTCCGTACCACTTATAGAGTGCATCTTCCAATGGCAAGTTTCTTGGCTGATAAATGCGTGTACACGTTTTGCGGTTATTATCTTGCTCATGCTGATTCAGCCACTTTTCTCCAGTCATCAAGATCTTGCTTATTGTCGATGGCGCAACAACGTTTGGCCACTTGTCCCGGAAATGAAGAAATATTTCTCTAGCGAATGCCTCTGGATGGTTGCGTTTATATTCGCAAATTTCCTTTTTCTGTTGCAGAGTGATGCGATTTCTTCTTTTGATGCAAACCTAAATAAAAAGGGATCATGGTCTTGTTTAATTTTCAAATTTAAAAGCTATACATACAAATAACTATACAATAAAAGATGAATTATGATGGAACATTGTGATGATGATGATGATTGGTGTTTTACGGCCACTTTTGTGCACATGGTAAGCTAAATGGGCCGAGCGACCTCCAAAGGTAAGGAAGGGAAGTCAGAGATTCAGATACGCCCACGCCAAGATTCAAACACAGTGGTAGTGATCTGTGGTCCAACACGCTTCCGCTAGACCATGATGGAATATTGTAGCTGAGGCTAAACTTTAAGGATCTCTTTAATAAAATAATAAAACTGAACACAGAATAGTAATTTAAAAAAACAAACACAGATGCCTGCCAATACACAAATGAACTGATCACAAATATTAACATTATATAGTAAAAATGTCATATTATCATCAAGATGGTGTGTGGTTTGATAACGATTTACTTTGTAGTAGTTTTTGAACTAATCAGGAGTATTAAAGGAATATAAATACAAAATACACAGAAATTTGGCAAATGATTGTGAAATCGCCGTAAATTGATGGTTTTCAAGAACTAAATTTATTCTTATTTATTCTGACATTAATCCAGTACGCCCAGTAATGATGATGGTGAATGGTGTTTTACGGCCACTTTTGTGCACATGGTAGGCTAAATGGGCTGTATGCCCATTGGAGTAGTGATTAATTAATATAGGTCCAAATATATCAACTGATGCTCTGCTCTAATTAGAAGTGTCATACATATCATATAAATGGCAATAATGCACAAACACAGTCTAATCGTCACATTTAAAACTAGTAAACAACTGTCAAGGCAGATAATTAAACATATTATAAGTAAGATCAATAGGAAAGATTTCTGCATATAAATAAACATACGAGCCGAGAAGTCCAAATGTCTATTTAAACATAAACAAGATGTCAATAATTTATTCAATACAGATAGTGACACAATTCATACCATTAACCTGTGTGAAGCATAAAAGTGTTCCCTTATAGTTATACCCAATCTTGATTATTCGGTGAAATATATTACATTAAACTTTTAGATCAGTTTCCAAACAAACTACTCACCAGAACGGAAGGAACCTTTAGCTTTGCTAGTCCCGTTACGTAGTGAAAAAAGTGAAGTTTTACCAAAGCAAAGGGTTTTAACACTGACTCATCCACTTGGCAAGTTCACATTTCTTGCCCTGTTTCTTATTCAGGGTTCATACACATTTTGACATCTCAGATTTCAGGACTTTCCAGGACCTTCCAATGTCAAATTCAAGGACCTTTTCAATGAATTCACGAACTCTTAACGTGCAAATAATACACCCATATTTCGGAAGAAGTGTAATGACTGAATTCATGTATGCTTATGATTAGAAATATAGATCTATATGTCCAAATTCCAGGACTTTCAAGGACCTCTACAAAAATTCCAGGACTTTCCGGGCCTGGAATCCAAATTTTCAAATTCCAGGACTTTCCAGGTTTTCAAGGACCTGTGCAAACCCTGTTATTATCAATGCTACTATTAACCAGCAATAAATACTCTATTTTATATCGAATCAGTATCACACACAATTACACAGAAACAAATTTAAATAAAGCTGACCACTAATCAGACATAAGAGTAGATTTTGAAGATGATGATTGATGTTTTACGGCCACTTTTGTGCACATGATAGGCTAAATGGGTCGAGCGACTTCCAAATGTAATGAGACGAAGTCAAAGATGAAACAACCTTCAGATATGCCCACGCTGGGATTCGAACACGGGTGGTAAGTAGATTTTGAAGAAAAAAAATCCTGAAAGAAAATTAACCACATGCACCTGGGGATGTGTGGGGAAAATTAGGGCTTTATGCATTTTTATGACAATATGAGACTACTTGGGTGTAAATCTGGTAAAAATGGGAAACTGTCATTGTTGACTAATACACTGCAATATGATTAACATTCTTGTTAATAGCATTAGTAAATACCAAAATAGTGATCAACCGAAAATAATAGATCTTAAAAATGTGATGGATATATAAAATATTCGTATTTTAGCAGCACACATTTATTCAATATCATACAGTTACAATTTACCAAATAAGGACAACTGTATTGATATAATGCTTGTTTAAGACAAACTCGCCAGGCCTGATATATAACTAAATATAAATACGTGTACACAAATTAAACCTAGCATCTCTTATTCTAAAAACATTATGCACATTGCAACTGACTGGCTAGTACTAACCTTATGATTCACTTCATTAACATCTTCAGTTAACCCCATTTCTCGCTCCATATTGATGCCTGCCACCTATGTTCACTGCACATGTACGTCTTTTATTGTTTCAATGCCTGATAAAGAATTAATTGGTATTTAAATTAGTAAGTATTATGCATACCAAAATCTATTATTTTGTGAGTAATACAGTAACGACTATATTCAATGATGATTAGAACTAATTGATACTTTCTTTCTTAAGCATAAACATCAACGTCGGATACAGAAATTCAACGGATATAGGGACACTGAATTTCTACAATCATGTAAAACATCAAACAATTGTGGAACAAGCCTTCTAAAAATGAAATTTGTCTTTTCAATGTATCATAACTAACTTTGTACATGACATACAAAATGAGACTACATGATGAAACGGGAGCATTTCATATACAAATGCCATATCAAACGGAGAATATTTTTAATTGGTGGGGGGTTAACCAAAGTGCCTACCACCACCCCCATACAATTATTTCTGGAATAGGGCATAGCATATTTATTAAATGTACGACCGACTATTGACATTTTTATGCTACAGCCTCCTTCTCACCCCTTCTAGCTGTTTGTGCCAGGTACTTTTATTAAAATGTTACCAAACATATGATTTTTAATAGGCCCACAAATATATTGTAGGTGAGGATGGAATGCCTATGAGGGGAAAAGGAGGAGGCCATTCACTAAAATAAAACAACTATTAAATATCTGACTTATAGTATGTTATTATATAATTTAATTCTGATTGCATCTGGAGTCAACATTTCAGGGTTTGCCTTAAAGATATCTTGACTCCAGAGTCCAGATGCAATCAGAATTAATCTAACTTCTAAGGTCACTTTTTTTCTCAAAGATTTCATCCCTCTCCTCAAACTAATCCTCATGCCCATGTTGCGGCTACAAATAAAGCATACAACTTTTATTTTAGGTCTGTGGACACAAGGGAATTTGAAAAGAACAAACTAGTTGCCATCAGTGTTGGAAAAAAATCATGATTTTTTTTGAATAAATCAAATTGTTTTCAACGTTCTCATTATTAAGAAATAATATATAATTCTGAAAATAATTAAATATGTGAAATATCATAATATACCCAATAGGTTTCATTCTTAGCATTTCTAAAGAATTAAATCAAAGCTGTGATCTACTTTATTTAAAAATATATACAGTGAACTAAACTGGCAGTAGCATGCAACAAAACAAACAATCAGTTTGCGTTGCATGTGATTAATCATTATTGGTAGCCTGATTATTGTCATCATATCAGTTGTCAAGAGTCCGAAGTAATGTTCACATTTAGATGGATGAATGTTGTTTAACGACACATCGGCATAATTTAGGCCATTCACTGATTCAGTGTCCTATGTTCACATTTAGAACTCTGTTATAGAGATTAGATGGAGTGCAGCACTGACAGTTTGGAAACCCATGGGTGACAAAAGAAATCAAGGGAGGCAACGAAAAAAGGTACAACAGTACTGGGGCTATGAGATCAAGAAACCGATACATTTGATTTGGAGGCAACATCATGATCATCATCATCATCATGCAGTTGACTGATCAAGATGATCATCATCATGCAGTTGACTGATCAAGATGGTGATAAGTATTGATTATGTTACTATACGATAAACATACCCGTTTCCAACCTCAATAACTGTACAGGTTTTATCTACAGCTGACAGTCAATAGAAATTAAATAAAAGAAACATTTCTCATTTTCTGTTGACCTACTTACTTAGCCAAGTTTGTAGAGCGATAATATGAGATTACAAGAAGAGTTCTGATCTCGTTGAAAATAGTTCAGCTGGATTCTTGTCACCGAGGTCAAAAGATAGCCAGTCTCTGATTGGCCAATTTTACATTTACATCGGGAATCTTCGGAATGAAAAGAACGATTATTTTGCTTAGATGCACACTAACTGCTATATTTTAGTCACCTGTTAGTATAAATATACTAATATGTGCCAATATTACCTTAATCATAAGAAACATAATTTTCTAGAAATTATTATGGCCATTGTCATTGACCTGAAAGAAAACATAAAATATTTACTTGAAGTCTACTGAGAATACCCGAAATTGTGTCTTGGAGACGTGAGTGATAAGAGCTAAACTTGCCTAAAGTATCGGGTCATAAGCCATCTGCCAGGTTTCATAGTCTATTGATTCGATAGTCTTTGAAAAGTTAACATATATGAATTAGATAAAGTATATAAACATTTTATATTTTCTTCTGATCAGTCCCATCCCAGATTCATTCCAATATGATATTTTAGGTGTGATTATATTATATATATATATATATTATATATGCTTTGGTAATTTCTTTATGAAGATATCAAACAGTTTATAAATGTTTTCAACTCGATTATATTATTATGATTATATTATTATGATATAATAATA
The DNA here is from genome assembly GCA_025642065.1 of Paralvinella palmiformis. NCBI lineage: Eukaryota > Metazoa > Annelida > Polychaeta > Terebellida > Alvinellidae > Paralvinella > Paralvinella palmiformis. Next base: position 19,183 of record JAODUP010000498.1, read on the forward strand.
TAATCCAGTTGAACATTTTATTGGACAAATGGAAGGTACAGATAACATGTTATTATGTCCATTAATTATTTAATCCCCAAAAAAGACAAACGAAGGAGATATATTATTTTCATACAAGCTCAGCTGGTATGAAAATGAAATATCTCCTTCATTTATCTTGCTGGCAGCTGTTCAATTTTACGTACGGCTCCTTAATGATATTTTCCTGCGTTTTGTTTATCAACGTACGTTATGAACATATATAGAGATTGATCCCAGATATCACAACAATAAATATATATGTACGGTACGTTTATTTCCGTGGGCAAAACGTTCATGGGTGCTTGACTGTGGCCGAAACATCCGTGGCCAAAACAACCGTTTTAACCACCGCCGTTGTGGTCGATTTGGTCCCTAGCCGTTTTGAAATTTCAGCATTTAGAATGTCCGATTCATTTTCTTGTTGTGGATTCTAGCGGACCTCTGATTCTAGTTCGAAGTCATTTCTATGTATGTACTGTGTTAATAATTTAATTACATACTCGGTTTAGGAGGAATAAATATGTCTTGCACATCTAAAGGGTCAGCCTAAAAATCGCACGGGTATGAGTATGAGAATTATTATGGTGGCAGCACTCAGTGACTCATTAACACTAGTGACTAGGTCTAGACTAGTGACTAAAACCACAGCTAAATATATCTAACTCAAAAGAAGTAGTCAAGTTGCGTATGATATTTAGAAAGATTTAAAAAACATATAAAATATTGTCCTGTACAGTACTTTAAGCCTGTTATCTCATGACTGTCACTATATGATATCAATTATCATCAGATTTAGTTATCGTTTAATAACTGAAATAATATAAACATTTAATTGCATTTATAATTATTCAATTTATTGTATTTGGCACGTGTATTTTCGTGTTATATTTTTATGCTTATAGATATATATATACGAAGTGGTTACGTATCCGAGCATCAGAACCCTATAGACTAGTATACCTCAGCATTATAGGTCCGAGCACTCAATGCGCATGTGCCAATTATTCCTCATTTGCTATTACTTCTGCTCAAATATGACGGCCGAGCATGTAGTTGTTATATTTGGGTTGAAAGTAGAAGATGCTTTTGATAGTTTTGAAGAGTTACAAACAAAAATCAAAGAAATAGATGATCAATAGAACAGCCGTGCAGCTTAACAAATAATCGGGGTTCCCAAGTGTCCTAGAAAACCTGGAATATAACAAAGTAATTTTCCTGCTCCTGGAAATGCCTTGAATTTGACAAAATCTGAAAATCTCACGGAAAAAATTCTGTCTTTGGAAAAAACCCACTTAGAATTTTTTTAAATGAATAAATAGTATACCCATAGAAAATAATATTTCCTCGGCTGCACGAACCACAAAATAATGCATCTTATAAATGTCAGATTTTCTTTTTAATCTGATTATAATGTCTATTAATATACTTAATCTAATATATTTATTAAATACTAGTAGCAGTAATTACAACCAAGCTCCCTCCTGTCTCTGACACTGATGCGAGCAGATGAAAAATTAAAAGCGATCATCAAATTGCTCAGATTTATAATAATATTGATAATGCATAGTTCAGATGCTGAATGCTCGGATCTTTAACGGCAACGGACACGATTCCGATGCTCAGTTTGCTGTTCCATGTCCGAGCACTGGAAACACCCAAGCTTGGCACAAAGGCGTAGAGTGCTTGGACCTTTATGTTCGGATACGTAATAACAGTCATATATATATATATTGAAGTTAGTTGTTTAATATGTGTATTTATTTCACATTCAACAGTGTCTTATTACCCCATCAGTGCATACATAACATCTGGTTTTAATGTTTGTATTGTTTATTGAATACACGTTATTTTATATATATACATGATCATATACATATTACCTGATTATACAGATTAGCTGTAATATATATATATCATATATTAAATAGACCTAACAGGGTTCACTTCACTTTTCAATTATCCTCTTCGTCCCCAGTGGGACATAAGGCCACAACAATGTTTTGCCACAAGGTCCTGTCTTTAGCTGAGACCTGAGCCTCACCCCATGACAGCCCCTTCTCATTCAGCTCGGCCATAGCAATAGCATCACCATTTAAATCGCATGAAGTTCTTAAAAGTCATTTTTTTAAATTGGTATCTTTATAATTTTAAACCAGTTTCTTGTGTATGAAATGTATATATTGAGCTCGGAATGTGTTTTAATTATGTTTCAGATGTAAAGTTGAATAAGGTGTTATTATTATTATGAAATCACACGTCTTCTCAGTGGTTAATGTAATGAGGCATGACATTGAATTGTTTATACAGTGGAGTGGAGCTGGCGAATATCATATCAGTTTGCATTGTTAGGTTACTTTATCCCTTGGAATTTTCTTCCCAATTTCTTCCTGGAAGAAAAAATTTGGTTCCTAGTAAAAACCCATTTCTTGCCATGGAACGGGAAGAAATACCTTTCTTCCTGGAAGAAATCCAACCGTGGTACACACTATCTCCATATATAACAACTGCTTTCTGTTTATCTTCCAGGTTTAGCCTGCTTTATGCTAACATCGAGATGGCTGAAGATCCGTCAAAGGAATCATTGGTAACAGATATTAGTAATGGCATCAGTTATCTGGCTTCTTTAGATGAGGCTCTACACGCCATAATGACTGTGATTACATATTTACAAGGCCATTTGCCAGGCAGCGTGGACCACATTAAGACGCTGTTCAGTGTGAAGTGCTACCTTGCTGACTATGAAGGAAAAACCGAAAGAAATGTTAACATTGCTCCAGATTCGTTATCTGCCAGAATACGGGATGATTCGTGTGAGAACAATCCCGATGAGATTTCCAGTGAGGAGACAGTAGATTTGCTAGTCGGTGATAATAATGACGATATTATGCAGCATGTTGCCGATCATGAGATTTGGGACGGCAGCCAGGATGAGAACCGAGCCCTTAATACATTACCTTCATGTCTCTCAGTGAGAACATCTCGGGTGAAGCCTGCTGGTGTTGGTGTGTTTACAAATGTCTGCCTCACTGAGTCTGTTTACTTTGGTCCTTACGAAGGAGAAACTGTGGAAAATCCGGACTCCTGTATCACAACCAGGTTTGTATGATTTGGTGTCTGTATGAGTTTGGGCCGTTTTTGTTTTTGAAAACAATAAAGCCTTTAGCCTGGAAACTGATATCTAAACTGCCTTTAAGCCATCTTGCCCCACAAAAAGTTTCTTCCTTATAAATAATACAGCATAATTTAATGTTGATTCTAAGATGCAGGATTCCCACAAATTTTAGAAGAGGGACACAAAATTTATGCAAATGGGCCTGAGTGGCACATAAATTATTCACCAGCCCCGATTTAATATACAGTACTCATCCATTATGATGCACCCACTAAATATTCCAAATAATGAATGACTTACTGAAAGTACGCTCCTGGCTTTTGTTGTGCTTTGTTTATGTTACATGGCCTTTAATTGGCAGAAACATAGAAAATCCACGACATTTGGCCAATGAGCACATGTCTCCTATGTTTTGAAAATTATTGCCATGACTACTGCCAACAATCATGGCAAAATGAAAGCAAGGTCAGGCATTCCCCCCGAATCCCTATAGAATGGATTTGTGCTTTTGGTCCTCTCAGGGCTTACTTAGTCTGAGGAGCCCAAATCATAACTATCCTAGAATCAGCGCCGTAATTAATGAAATGAATAATTTCTTACCGATATAATGTTTGAGGTGAAATGGAAGAAACACAATTGCCAGAAATGTATGAACGAAAGTGGTCTGAAATTGATTGCATTTAAGAAATGGATTTCATTATTGAATTTATATTTACAGATTTAATAACAGCAATACAACTTGCTGCAGTTTCTCTGTTTTAAACTCAATAAACTATTGGAAAACCTGTAACTAACTTTATTCTAATCTGAGCTAATTTAACAGCTTAGCAGCAGATTAATTAGTTGTTACAGAGACACTGTCCCATACTTGTAATAAGTCTACTGGATAGAATTAACTACACTTGGTGGTGGGGTAGTTCATAAGTAAATACAGCCCTTGTAGTCATAATCATGTGATTATAATACATATATTTAACATGAACTGAATATAAATATTAAATGCAATATTAAAGTAAGTGTAATAAATAGTTATAGTATGGTAAGTACTAGCTAATTGAACATTGTTATAATAATAAGTATGTTAGTTATGCCATGATCAAAGGACATTTATTAAGTATAATTTATTGATATTTTTCCAGCTGGTTATGGCAGGTAATAGGAGATGACAACGCGACGTGCTATATCGATGGACGCGATTCATCGAAAGCTAACTGGATGAGATATGTACATTGCACGAGCGCTGAAAACTATCATAACCTCAAGGCATTTCAGTATGATGGCCTGATATTCTACAAGGTGACAAGGAATATAAGCTCTGGTACAGAGCTTATAGTGTGCTACCAATATACGCATGATGACCGGAGTGATCCGGTTGTCACAGCCCCTCACGATTCTCCCACTTGTGTGAGTCATATCGGTGCCAACTGTATAGATACAGCATCAGTCAATGATAGGAACACTTCTGAGGTGATCCCTATCAGTGCTGATGTTGAACTAGACGAACAGGCGTTTGGCTCAAAACAGCTGAGTAATCGCTCCCACTGCTGGAAAAGAAGATACGAACGTCAGGTTGCCAAGACAGAACATGCTTGTTTCAATGCTAAAATTGGCAAGTTCATATGCAAGAACTGTCACAAAGAATTCACTCTCTTCAGCCAATACAGATATCACGAAAGGCGGCACACTGGAGAGAAACCATATCAGTGTTCAGACTGTGGAAGGTGTTTTAGAGTTACTGGTCATCTCCGGGTGCATCAGTTGACGCACACAAACAACAAGCCGTATTCCTGCCATTTCTGCGCCCGTCGTTTCACGCAGTCATCGAATCTGACAAGGCATCTCCGCATACACACCGGTGAAAAGCCGCACCAGTGCTTGTATTGCGAGAAGAAATTTGCCGATGCAACGACGTTCAAGTGTCACCAGCGTATACATACGGGAGAGAGACCGTATAAGTGTAAACTTTGTGGGCAAGGATTTATTTCTTCTAGTCGCCGGAAAACTCATATCTTGAGCCATTCTCAACTAAAGGTGGAAGAATTTGTGGTCAAAAGCTCAAAGACACAAACATAGTGTGTGTGGGGGGGGGTCATACGGTGATAAAGTTTGCAGGGCAGATTGTTACTGGCCTGATATTTACTTTTGCAAAGCATATTAAGCTAAAGATAATTGGGTCACCTGTATCAATATTTTCAGTATTAATTGTCCCTACTGCAGTGGAAGAACAGACATTTAATAATAATTTTTTTATAAAATATTAAATTACTTTGAATTGGTATCATATAGGACTTGTATGTATGTGTAGCTTTCATGTTAGTGATTCATGTTTTGGTAAGTATTCCGGTGGCCTTTTACATTACTGGCAGCAGTTTGGTATTATCATGTGCGCTAAGCAAGAGACATCCACAATAAACCTGCAGATTCTCGTAGTGTGTGTGTATGTGTGTGTCTACACTTCTTGTAATAAGTTTATTTAATATTACAAGTCCAAGGATGTGAAATCTCCTCTATTTAGCAACTTTCCCCTAATTGCATGATGATTATAATTCCGTTGACAAGTGTGGGGAAGTGTATGCTTATCGTCATATGACACAAAATGGTGCTTAACAAGTTAGTTACTGCTATCTGAGCTGGGGAGTGTTATGTATGGTGTAGATAGGTCTATTGTTATTGGATTTCTTAATCCAGTTAAGTTCAAGGACATTCGTTTTCTATCATCACAGAAAACCAATAACATTTGCAGAATTAATCCTAGAAACAAAATTTGTCTTTTGAAACATAATTCTACATCATTGAAAATCCAGGTCATAGCACAAGATTTTACTGAAAAACTCGCATCAACTGCAGAAGATATACTAAGATTAACTCTTGCTAACCTAGAACTTCTAGGTTAGCAGGAGTTAATCTTAGTATATTTCTAGTAGAAGTAAAACTGAACTTGGAACCATCCTGTACAGTTAATGTGTTATAAGTCACTTGGGAGTTTCTTCTGGAGACTCTACAAAGAATGTGGTACAAATATGGTGCCCTTTTCTTGAGGTGGACTGCTCATTTTGATTTGGTATTTGTGATTGGCCAAATGCTGAAGAATCCATGGTCACTGAAAGGCTACCATGTAGTAACTGAATCCTGGAAACAGCCCTGTTTAATTCAAAGTTCAGTACACGCTGAAAGTCAATGTACACCGTATAGTTATTATGGCCAACTGGTTTGTGGTACGCAGTCTTGTGACCCGTATCATACAGCTAACGTATTACACGATGTTATGGCAAACAGACTTTCCTTGCAAGCACCATACAGTCCCACATTGTAGAAAATTCCATCGACATAAATTAGACTGAAAATGTTTTAATTAAGGTTGGAAACTCTGAGCTCTAGTCACCATTGTTTTGTAGGTTAATTAATAAACTGATCGAGAAGGGATTTCTCATAAATGAACATTTTGATTCGGTTTTGTTATACTATTTGTTGTTGGTTTCTGCTGTTTACTTTAAGGTTTCTTTTACGTTCTAGTTCCTGCTTCAGCAGATTTGTTATTTTCTAGAAAGCTGTCAGCCAGACATGGGATCAATTCCATTTGGTCAATTCCACATAAAATTTATCAATTCCATTTTTTACCTACTCCAATCACTGATTGGAGTAGGTACTCCAAGTACCTACTTGTAATACATACTCCTAGTAGTTTATATTCCGAGTAGGATTGTCATGGAAGAAATACTTCTGGATTAAAAAATTAATTGGTAAATTAATTTGTGGATTGCTAAATCATCATCATCAAAAAATTCAGTAACACCAGCAAAGATATTTTTGAATTAAATTATTTTAAGTAATATTCTTCCGAATATTCTGGAGGAAATTTCCCACGAAATAGTTACTCACTTCTCATCCACTATGATGATGTTTTATGGCCACATAGTAGGCTAAATGGGCCAAGTGACCAATGCACTATCAACTAGACCACGGAGGTGCATGCTTTAATTAAACAATGAGAATTGTGTAAACAATTGCATGCCCCTATAATATGACATGTGATGTTTTAACCATCAATGACAGTTAAATAAACTTTTGTTGCAACAAACTGACTGCTTTAGAAATTATATGATGCGAAACTTTAACAAATGACTTGATGTTTCATTTCAACACTTGGATGTTGCCTCCTGCCTACATAAGTTCATGTTATGTCTTGCATTAGAAAATAGCAAATTATGGAGACAAATTTATTCTTGTTAATAATAATGTATATTTTATTTATATTTATGACATATAAAGAGATGATGTTACAAATAAACTTTAACTGCAGCAGGAGAAGGTACAAACGAGTCACAGTCGGTTAACATTCCACAGAGAACCCTTGACTGAATATCTTAAACATGTTTGTGACGTAAATTCCCTCAGTGACTTTTAATCGCATCCATTGTGGCTATCTCGGGGAAAAAAACCCATTTCATAGAAAAAGTAATGAAGTAAACCATTTGGAATAATAAAAGTGACATATATGACTGTTGCAGTGAATAATAGGCCATCTGTTGCTTTAAATTCTATATTTAAGGTAGCTTGACAGCTGATAATATCATGTAAACATGTCCGTTGCTGTTTTCCCATCATTCAATCTTGAAAACATTTATCTAAGAATTGCACAAGAAGTGATTTTGAAAATGTACATAGAGAAACACATTTGAAAATTTGTCACAGGTGTGCTATGTGATGTCTTAAATGCTCTTCTAATGCATATAGTTTGCTACCTTACATGGGTTACAATTGTGAAATATTTGGACCTATGTTAAATTTGACATACTTATCTTAAAAAGACAAATACGAACTCAATTGTATATATGTTACAGTTAATCTGTATAATCAAGTAATGTGTATATTACCTGAAATATACCTATTACTTGATTATACAGATTAACTGTAACATATATACCTCTCTTGAAAATCAAGTACCAAAAACAGTCAATTCTGTGATTGCATTCTACACAATAAACTAATCATAGTGTTACAAAATGTCTATAGATTATTCTAATATTATATATACTTAAATATTTCTAGTAACTATATATGATAATTATAATGATTTGTTTAGCACCTTGATCAAACCCCTTTTACACCAATAAGATAGACAAATATATTATGGCAGACTTAAAAAACTCTTTCTGACCTATGACAAATTTCTATCAGTTGGGTAACACATTTCATTCATTATTCTGCTGTTCACGATCTAGATAAATGTGTGTGTGTGTGTGGTACTTCCAAACTGATAATAGTATTACTGGCCAGCCCGAAACAGTTCCACCAACACCAGTATAACGGAATGTTGACTTCACACTGGTATTGCTTCATCAAGCACTTTGAATGTAAAACCTTTTTGATGTTTATGCGTTACCAGTCACAATGCACAATTCTGAAGGTAGCATTTTCAAGTTGAGTTGACTCAACACTGACCACACTTAGTACATGTGGCCGAAAGGTGACAGCCCAGGGAAATATCCCACAAACACATATCGGAGTCAAATTCGAACCCACAACCCGGAGACTTGTGGGGAAGTGCTCTAATTACTGAATCTGTAGCATTTTTCAAGAGATTAAGCAGGTGTCCCAACACAGATCAGCTGGTAGAAATACACACCGACTACTGATATCTATCAGTGAGCAATTACTCTAAGCCTAGTTAATTATATCAATATCAGTAAAGAAGTTTAATGACTTCAGACTAGCTGAAGTAACCACAAATAACCCTACCTTACAAATAATGTACATCCCTTCGACCAAAAATCAAATTGAAGTATACTAATTGTCCAGTACGGCAATCAACAAGGTGGCAGATACAAATAGAGTTGATGGATTGCATTTGTACATAAACATACATACATTCATGATTGTATATAAATAATTATATTACGTTTGTCGATATTACACTACCTTCTATCACTGTTAGTTCTCAGGATTTCCAAGTCCTTGTGAACAGTGTGATGTGTCGAACTAAATGATATTGTCTCTTAAATTGTCTACCACAGTCTAGACAAGTGTGTACCCCGCCCAGCTTTAAATGGATGCAGTCAATGTGTCGCTTCATTGACTGCGCTCTAGTAAATCTTTCCCCACAAATACCACATAAATGTGGCTTGTTATTGTTGTGCATAGTCTTGTGGATCTGAACGTAGCCAGGATGTGAGAATGCCTTCCCACAGACATCACATTTATGCTTCTTCTCACCGCCGTGCGTGTTGATGTGAATTTTGAGGACGTCTGACCTGTAAAATCGTTTGCCACACGTAGGACACTGAAATCTCCGCTCACCAGTGTGTCTGCACATGTGTGCACGAAGTGTGCTCTGGTGGGCAAATCTTTGCTCACAGACGACACATGCATAGGGCTTTTCACCAGTGTGGGTGCGCTGATGGCTCTGCAGGTTTCCCAACTGCGCAAATGATTTACCACAGACATCACAAGTGTATGGCTTCTCTTCACTGTGGATCAACAGATGGTTCTTAAGGCTACCGTGGAGTGTAAACAGCTTCAGACAGACTGGACACTGGAATTCCTTTATTCCGCTGTGAACCTTTCTGTGGTAGTAAAGGGTTGAATGGCTTTTGAAATGCTTGCCACACTGATGACATTCAGAACCCTCCACCAACATTTTGTGCTTTCGAAGGTATTCCCCTTTGCCAAACTTTTCGCAACTTGTTTGCTGTAATAATGGAATTCCAAGAATCAGTTCTGTATCTGTTAACAGCATACGTGTTGTCTGATAGTAAAAGTGTTCCTTATACTTCACAAGTCTTAGATTCTGTCCGCTGATCTCATTTGAACACTGAATGACTGTCATCCACCGAAGACCACTGATTTCTTGTTGACTGGTGCAGCCATCAAACAACCTTATGTTGGGCACCATTCTGCAAAATAAATGAAACAAAACTTGCAGTTACATCAATAAAGATACACTGTTTCACTGATGTGAAATTATCTGTTTTAAAAACATAAAATAAACCACAAACAGGTTTATCGTTACCTTATTGTTGACAAATCATACAATATAAAGTTCCTCATTACACCAGCAGGACATGGCCCGAAGCAGAATTCTTCACCTATTGCATCCTTAGTAAAAAGTCCATCTTTACCCGGAGAAACAGTCGATTTCTTTAGTACGAAACAATCGGGTAAAACCAAACTTTGAAGTTCATCATCTTTATTCCAAGCCGCTGATTCCATCTTCATGTCACGACTACTAAGATGTTTCTCGTCATCTGTTTGTCGACTGGAAATGTTTGTCGGAGAATTGTCATTTTCCCGTGAAGTGCTCATGTTCATTTTTAAATATTCGCTACTCTTCATTACTTTATCTGTGTCATCTGTCAAACAAAACTCGTTTGATTTATCAGTGGAAATTTCTTCTTCCGGCATAGCACCGAGGTTCTGCAGTAAACCTGACGTATCCGTGTCATCATTAAGCACGTATTTGTTTAAATCGACTCCAGATGGCGACTCTATAGCCAAGTTTTCAAAGGGTTTTAAATTTTCGATGAACCTAAGAACGATGACTAATAGTTTAACATATTTATCTGTTGTGGCACAGCAAGTCTGTAGGTACCTGACTGCTGCCAATAAACCATAGCAAGCCTCTTCTTTTGTAATACTGGCCTTTACAACGTCGCTGTTCAGATAAGGAATGCTTGGAAGGGCAAAGTTTACCACCCGAGAATCTTGCTCACTGGCACCAACAGAAAATATTTCCCCATTTTCAGGAGTTTCTGCCATCACAGACTTGTCATGTAGTGCTGCCAGTTTCAATGTAGTCATCCTGAAACAAAAAACCTTCAAGTATTATAAAGGCAACATATTCATCATTAATTCGTGATATATCAGATATTTCTTTACAAAACTATCTCATGAAAGTATATCAAATCATTCATTTATAGATATAATAAGAACACTTTGCTTATTTTTTCATCTCTTTTACATTTGTACAGATATAAAAGGAATATTACCTAAAGATGCTATTGCTATAATATGACGATTGAGTAAAATTATCCATAATACCTCACCAAAGAACAGTATACAAATATGGAGCTGAAATATCCCAATAATATTCAATCTTTAGTATCACATTTTAATATTAGACTTGTACTTAGAAATATCATACTGTTAATACTGTACCATAAATATGTAGTGCAAACTTCCACAGACATGCCACTATGTAACTCATGTACAAATTACAATACGGGAAGAACCTGAACTTTAGCAAAACCAACCACTTACACATCTGTCCATAATATCATAATTACTGTACTGATATGAACATCAAACAAAAATTATTTCCGATCTAGTTGATCAAGATGATTGATGTTTTACAGCCACTTTTGTGCACAATGTAGGCTAAGTGGGCCAAGCGACCTCCAAAGGTAATGTCAAAGATGAAACACCCTTCAGATATGCCAACCCCAGGATTCGAACTCGGGTGATCCAATGCGCTACCAGTTAGACTAAAGAGGCGCTCCAATAATGAACAAGCAAACAAATTCGATTTCATTAATTCAAACAGACATGGGAAAGGAAGGGAGGTGTCTTAAAAGTTTAACTGGAGAATCTAATACTGTTATAAGATCAGGCAGTTGTACTTGCATTTTTATTCTAACACCAATGACTGGCAAAATTTTGGTTAGTAATAGAACTAGTTAATGATCATGTCTAATTAATTCATCTTTGATTTGATGTGCACTGTCAGGTGGAATCATTGAACGTACAGTAGGCTTGCACGATGAGTTAAAAGTTTATAGTCCAGAAGTAACTACAGATGCTGATCTAGGAATTTATTTATGGTTAGGTCTAAGAACTTCACTCATCACTGGTTTGCACCCTGCCCCAACCTGTACAATCCACCACCATAATCCAGTCACAGAGGAGTATGCTCTTTTCGCCTACTACATAATTGCCCCCTGTCATGGTATGCACCATGATCATGTGTGGAACACTGACCAGTATACATTAATTAAGGACTGACTCAGTTATTGTTGCCCATTAACTCTGTCAGTTGGAACAATCCATTTATGTATCTGTTTAGTTATTAAGGCACTGTTCATCATAATGACACAACCTCTCATCTGTTTTTCATATTAGTGGTTCCGTGAAATGTTTACTTATTTTTCTTGACTCCAACTAAAAAATCTACACCACAAGAAAATCCTTGCTTACCAACTTTTTTTAATTGCATATCACAGCAAACAAAGTGGGTAACCTTTTTAGGGAAGTAGAAACCATTAGCACTACCAGTAATATGTTAATTGTGTGGCTTAATTAGCTTCATACAGCTTATAGTATGCTGGTATCTAAAAATGGTCACAATCTTGGAGTTATGTGATAAGTAAGCCATAGGTAGTTAATTACAGATGTATATCTATTAGATTAATTAATTATTTAGAAGAAAAAAACTATTATTCCTGTCTAATAAAGAATTTGATCTTCTTAATAAATAAAATTATAATGCTTTATAATTCCTAACATACAAATACTCTCATATTGTATACTAAGAGTAATACTGTTCAATTAAATGTATTACATTTGTGAAAATAAACATGTACTGTTAGTATTTGCAATTCCAGAGAGGACCAAATGGTAATTTGTAAACCTGGCACTTTATGCATCAGGTATTGTTTCAGCATTTAGACACATTTCAACAACACTGCATTCAAGAGAAAAACTGAAATATTCCTTGCTATTGAAAACATAAACCTCAAAGCTTCACACAGGATTCCAAATATGTTTACTAATTTCAAAATTCCATGACTGGTGGCCATCCTATAAAATTAACTGACTCCATGTTGGTGTGTTACAAGAACAGTGAATAATACCTTCAAAAATCACAAGAGTCATGTACATTGTTTACAAACATAGACTGATATCTATATTGAATATAACTGGGAATTTAACAAGCAAATCCAATGTGGGGTAATGATTATGGACTGGATCAACTTTGGCATTTTAAATGCTCATGCCTCTACTTCAATTACTGAGTTGCCCAGCTGTATATATGAAGATGTTAATATTATAACCCCACAGCTGAATAGACACCTTTGGATATTATAAAATTATAAAGGCAGAAAAAACAAAAATCCAAGAATCATATGAAAATCTCCAGACTGGCAAGAAAAGAACGCAGAAGCTTTCCTTTCTTCTGATCTCACCGAGGGTGGTGGACCCCAGAAATGATAGAATTAATTACGATTATATTATACCTTATACTAGGGTATGTATATTACATGTTCAGTAGTTATACAATTATGTGGAATTGTGCAAAAGGAATCATAAAAAATAGATATAAGGATGGAATGGCAAATGTTTTGGGGGAATTGCTCCTACAAATTCAAGCATAGATATGATACTAAACTACTATTTAAGACTTGACAATACTCATGTAACTGTGATGTCAAACTTTGGTACATTTGGTAAATGTCTCTTAAATCTTATTGTAAAGTGTAGCTTAAATGCCCTTTGTGTCCATAGACAACAAAGCCAGCATGATGATGGTACGAACTTATACGTGCCAGCTTGGGAACAAGAATATTCGCCCCACAAGACACAATGCCGCAGATTTTCAAAATACTTCACCCCATGATGATATTTGAAAGTAATATGCATGTGTATATGTGAAATAATTTTGTAATGTAGAATTTGTGAGATCATGGTCGCTTCTGTGCACATGACGGCGATCAGTTGGTAGAAGAGCAGGTTGTGGAGACAAACTTTTGAGTTGAACCGATGAGGCCATCCTTCACAATCATTGATGGTGTGGATGGTTCTATTAAAAATGGACCATGTGTTGCTCTATACCAACGTGGTCTGTATGTAATTAAATAGTTCACGATGTATGTAGAGTAGGTATTGGTGTGACAGGCATGTCCTATACCTAAGTATAACAGAAGTATAGTTTTGTAATTCCCTTCTCAATTATTAAGCCTGCTGGAGGTATGAGAAACAGGCACAAGGCAGTTTACTTGCCTATTATTTCTTGCCTATAAAGTCTACTAAGGTTGGCTGTAAATAAACTCAATTGCCTTTACATCTGTTAGAGGTATGGTATTGAAGTCTCCTAAGGTTGGTTTAAAATAAACTCAAAATGCCTTTACATCTGTTAGAAGTGTGCTATTGAACTTGAAGTTTACTAAGGTAAAACTTCCCCTGCACACTAATAATCAAACATTTCATTGTGTATGGGTGCTCAGCACATTGGCTGCTGCTGCTTGGCAGAGACAGTACCCCATCAGCCATCATCAAGTACATCACTGTGGTACAGATGTATTTCAGGAACCACCACAAATCCCAAGCTCAGCTCAGTGGTAAGAAGCCTGTCCTGGCTGGGGATACCAGATGGAATGGAACAGTGAGGTAGACATGGTGGAAAGTTTCCTTGCCAACAGATGCTACTAGTACTACCAGCAGATCATCCAATAGCACAAGAAGGGCTTCTCATTCAACAGTTTGGTAGTTGCCAAGGTGATGGATTACTCCCTCTGCAGGAATGGCAAAGACCTTGTTGACCAACTTCAACCCATTGCTTCTGCTATGGACAGGTGTCAGAGCAATGGATCATCACTAGCAGATACATGCGATGCCTAGCTGGGTCTCATGTTGGAACCTGCACTCAGCCGCCTTAAGAAATACCAGCATTATAGTCAAGGTAAAAGCGGTACACTTTCTAACTGTTTCTGGTTATCCAATTGCTGAATATATCAATTCATCTCATGCGATTCAGAAGCCAATTTAACAAACAAGCTCAACTAATCATAGAACAGATCAATTGGTTCAGGCCACCAACAAATCACAACATCTTACATAATTACTACAGTGTGATACTGATAGTGTCTAACTGTTTCCACCAACAGCATAATATCTCAAATATTTGATTATGTTGATTGATGCACATTGTCAGCATCTTAACATCTTCAAAATGCATACGATTCATACAACTACTTTTCGTGTGTGTAAAAGGTATAAATTTGTGAGTCAATATACTGTATTCTGAGAAAACCCTAGTTTAACCCTGGTTAAACTAGTAAAACCTAGGTTTAACCCGGGTTTAAACCAGTTCAACCCTGGTTAAAATACAACCCTGGTTGTTGCAGTGTTGTGGGTATCGATAGCTAACAAAGTGTTTATCTCTGCAAACAGTTTGGCTTGATATGTCTGCACTGTTGCTAATGTCAGGAATAACAGGATGCTGAACAACATTGGTACTAGTGTTAAGTGAATTGAACAGTCAGGACAATCTGGCAGATTCTGTGACCGGCAGGGATCCATACATGATCTGCATCTGATATTATTAAGTGGGGCTGCATATGGGGCGAATCATCCAATGGGGCGATATATATGTCAATGGGGTGATGTGTCTTGACATGCATGGGGCAGTCTGGCCAATGGGGCAAAGTGTCTAGTACTCGCCAGCTCAGTGCTATAGATCTACAGATATGAGTAGAGCCAGACATGTATGGCTTAAATGCTATAATGTTGTGGATGTATTAAATTTGCATAGCAATGTAGTAATCAGGTAATTTACATGTCAAACTACTTTAATTGTCCAATTAGCAGTGTTGTCACATACTGACATAGATCTATCCCTAATTAACACACCTATCTTAAGTCAAGATACGGATATAGATCTAGCCTAAATAAGTAATTGATAGGTTCTTTTCTTGATGAAATAAAAAGTTGCGGTTTGTGTGGGGTCACACCAAATGACCAATAGATCTATACTTATTTTGTCTCTATAAACTGATAAAGAAGCTATCGATGTTTCAAACTCTGAACCTCAATGTCACTGTAAGTCTGTCAATCTGTCTGTGTGCATGACTGCCAACTCAATCAATGATTCAATTAGACTATAAAGTATAATCTATTCAATCAATCAATTAATATGTATAGTATTGTTATGGCTTATCGCCTTATCATTATGAGGCTTATCTGAGTTATCAGGCTTATCATTCATTGCCTTATGCACCCTGAATTTTTTACTTGTAAATGTAAGTAGTAGATACGTACCTTTTTTATTCTTTCGTTCCCAGTCAAATTGGTATTCGCTATATATAAGAATGAATCCGATTAACATCATCAGCTGATAGCAATAGTAAATTAATTAATTTTGGATTCAACATTTCAGATCTGAGATTGTAGATCTATTTTACAAATAGGAAAGCTGAAGCGCTAAATTATTTCGAAACTAAATGTTTTAGTCGTTCATTATGTATCTATAAAATGATGCCTGGGTTGTAGCTTTTAAATAATAATAATAATCATTATTATTATTATAACTATTAGTATTATTACTACTGTTATTCTGTACCTGATCCAATGCATATGTTGAATCAGGCGTAACAGCTGGCGATGATTTTAATTACGTGAATTTAGTCCATGAATAGAATTAAAATCGTTTAAAAACTATTACAACTCAATAAAAAGTCTACTTTCTAAAATTAGTCAAAGTAATTAAAGTAAATATGGAATGTAAAAGTAAAATGAAATTATTTATAGTCAGGAAAGTATATATAACGAAAAGGGCAAGATATGATTGACACCTATTTGTTGTTGTACTGAACGTACTTAGTAGTAGATCTACACTGTATATCTCACAGTGTTAATGCACTACTTATCTTCATATAATTAAGAAAGAACAAAGATTGATATCCATGACAAAGGCAGCACACATAAGTAATGATTCTAGGACAATTTTCTCCCGGACAACTGCATCCCCCCCACATTTTTAAATAAATGATTATGTAAGCAGATTTGCAATTATAGGCATTAAAAAAATCTGCACTTTAATTTTTTATTCAAGTTAAATATACACCCGTAGATGACCATGCACGCTGTGACTCAGTGAACTCCATTTTATAGAATGTATTTTAAAATTGCTAGGGGTGACCGTATATACTATTCCATTCATCTCGATAATAGATCACTTACTATAATTAAATCAAAGGAATCTTTAGCCTTTAATCAGCCTGAATTAGCAATTAGCTGATTCTAGTTAGCTTTGACTAATTTATTTGAATTAGTAGTTACAGGTGATGTTTTATTAGAAGTAATCCAAATCCCTTTAATCAAGTTTAATGTAACGCTCCAGATCGATTGCTTGAAATTACTATAACTTGATGCAATAGTTAGCTATGAATAATTTATTGGAATATGTTGCCTGGAAATGATTCTGAATTGTACCTCAGTTGTCCGGGGAGTAATTAATTGTAATGATACCATAAGTAATTAATGTAATGAAACTTGTCAAATACAGGAGCTTAATTATACTCAGATGAGTGCGATAATTTTTTAAATTATTATTATACCACTGCATGCATGATGACGTATATTAATGTTATAAGCTTGAAAGTGCGGAGAATTTAATAGCACACATTATCATACAGGTTAAGTTTCAGAATTGCTAAAACAGTAGGTTTATGCATAAATCAGAGGGTCTCAGAAAATCCAACTGTTATACGTAAATCGAAATATTATAATTATTATATTTATTATTACCAACCAATACCTGCCACCATATTAAGTAAACATTGTCCATGTTCCATGTAAAACATACAATCTCAAATTATTGCACTTTATAAAAACTAATGCACTGAAAACAAACATATGATAATAAAGTATATGTGTCAATGCAGATCTAGCAAAAATAACATTAAAAAGAGGTTTACCACACAATCTCAAGTTATTGCACCAAATAAAATGTGATAATAATGCAGATGTAGGAAAAATAATATTTTAAAAACATGTTAAATTAACACCTCTAAATACAGACTGTGTTATTTTTAGCTATACCCCATTTCAATTACTATTATAACAGATCTAGCAAAAAGTCACAGTCATACAACCACTGGTTCTCTTTCACATAATTCCATGTTGCAGACTGCCGATTTCAGCAGATCGCTGTCTGACTGAAATGCATAGCATAGCTCATCCATGCTGATTTCGAATGAAAGAAGAGCATGCTAAGTGTCCTTGCCAAGTTGTGATCGAGTATCGGTGTCAATCTTGTGGCATATGGAGATGACGCATTCGCTATCAGCATTGCTGTGGGCGATAGGCGACAGTGTTGTCAGGATATGTACTAACTGTGGGAAGCGCATTCCGCCAGCAGACACAGTTCGGGCAGTTTATGTTGACCCAGAAAAAACACGCGAGACATTATTCAGGCAAAAATAAAATAAATTATTCCACACCAAGCTTGATAAAGTTATTAAACCTTAGACAAGCTTAGCTTAATTTAGCGTTTCCCGAATGTCGGTTATCCAGGCAGTGTACTGTCTTTCTACATAATAAATTAACTTAAAAGAATAAATTATATAGTTTATATCATTTAGGCAGATAGTCTATTATGGTGCCATCTGTATTACCGTCAGCTACGTGTTTAGTGAAGATGACAGCCGAAGTGATAACAATATAGATGACTAGACTCTCATCTATATCTTTGTTATGACAGATGTGTGTGATGTTTTATTAAGAACATTAATTATCTTTTTGTTGATCAGAGAACAGTTTTAGATTCTATTCACCATAAACTACCCTGTGTGATATGTTTAACCTTACCAGGATACCAGAGGGGGGCGCCTCCGTGATCTAGCGGTAGCGGTGTTGGACCACAGACCACTACCACCCGTGTTCGAATCCCGGCGTGGGCATATCTGAAGGTTGTTTCGCCTTTCACTTCATCTCATTACCTTTGGAGGTTGCTCGGCCCATTTAGCCTACCTAGTGCACAAAAGTGGCCGCAAAACATCAATCATCATCATCATCATCACCAGGATACCAGAGTACGGAATAAAGGGCTATTGCCTGTCAGGTAATCCGGTCTTGACTAATTGTCTTGTTATACAGTCTACGGCATCGTGTACATGTCGTCTTTCCAGCACTTGTCTAGCCTAGACTTAGACGAATTTAGGGTAGTGGCTGTGACAATATGATCTGATAATCAGCTCCAGTCCTGAACCACTCGCTGACTGAATGAGCTTTTGTTTATTTCGAGTGGAAAGAGGCCCCGCGACTATGACCTCTGGTTCGTTCATTCAGTGCTCTGTTGAAGAATGCTCTTGGATCAAGTCGATCTATCCCATTCATGACGTTGTCTCAATCACATCATATTCTAGGTGGGGTCTTGTACAGCCTTGGCAGTGTGTCTTCATCTAGACATGATAATGTATGGTATGGGCGTGAGAACCCTCCCTTGAGGGATAGCGCTGAGCATCTCCAACCTGATTCTTAGGTGACATGTAACTCATTGTGGTATAATAATATATAATTCGCACCATCATATTTGAAAACAATTAGATAATGACATAAATCAAGTAAAAGGCAGGTTATATATATATATATATATATATATCTGTATATCTTTTGTTATGTGTGCGTGTTTTTCTTGTATGTGTGTGTGTGGGGGGGGGGCATGTGTGTGTGACCAGATCCCCCTGAAATACACTAGAGCGAAAACCTGAGTTAAATGACGTCACATCAATATGGCTTACTTTGTTGCTTTGGTCCTTTCAGATTTATAGTTTAAAACTTAATAATCGAAACTATTACACACACACACACACACACCGCGCGCGCGCGCATATATATATATATATATATATATATATCGTAAGCGGCTAAAGCAAACAAATAGTACCCCTCCCCCAATAGCGTTCTACTAATTACTGACATATTTCTCTTTAAAGAGAGTTGGTGACCTTTCTGGTTTTATTATTATTTATAAATGTTAGTTGTTAGTTTAATAAACATGTAGAGTAATATTAAACTTACTCTTTCTTGTGATTCGATAGCACAGTAATCAGAGTACCGCACTACAAACCTCTAGGTTCGGGTTCGGATCTAACTCATACCTATGTTTGTATAGTGTTTCCAACGTGTAACCAGTAACGAAGTGAAAGAGGTACGTATATGTATAGGTAAAAAGATTCGTATATAATGATATTATATAAATAAAGACAAATAGAGATAGTTGAACTCCTAAAAAGACACCATTAGATATATACACACAAACACACACGACCACACACATACACACGACCACACACATACACACGGTCATACACCCGATCATACATACACACGAACATACAGAAAACTATAGTAAAATAAAAAAAATTGCAAATTATCCAGGAATAAGCAATCGTATTATGAAATAATAAACGCACATAAGAAAAGATAACCACAAACCTTCAAAGACAGATATTTATAGAGATAGCAGTAGATATACCGACATCTGTACTCAAGTAGGGAGCCATATATTCTGACAATTGAACTGACATAGACAGTTAGAAAGAGATATTCCGACAGAAATGTAAATAAGAAAATTAATCGTCGCTGATACGCGCAATTATAATTACTTAGAGCAAAGAGCAACAGTCTGTGATATTCTGGATTACTCGTTACCGTCATTTGAGGTCTGTTTCCCTTATCCGGGATGACAGGATTGCACATTGAAACACCATAAGTACCAAAAATGGACATTTACTGAAAACATCATTAATGTTTCGGTACATGACACAGCCGCGGAGTGAGGGGAAGTTTTGCTTTTTATTTGGGGTTTCTTACAAGTTCAAGGACGTACACTTAGTATGATTAATATGGTAAAACACTTTCTGAAATAAAAAAGTGGATTTTGGGTTGTTTTCGGTTATTAAATATTGTATATTATAATACATAATTGTATGAAGAAGAAAGAGAAATTATTTAAAATTTAAGTAATCAAAGTTTGTATTTTTACGCCTCACTGAGTTCTTGAAGTTTGTGTTACTTGAATAATACGATGTTTACAATAATTCTACACCAAATATTTTTCCGACTCGATACTGTACTTTACTTGAACAATTTCAACTAGGGTATGTTAGATCTAAACCAAAAATTGAAATAATCATGATTTACTTAATATAACATGTCTGATAGTAGTGTAAATGCTTTGTTATAACAGTTAGGCCATATATATATATATATATATATATATATATATATATAGAGAGAGAAGAGAGAGAGAGAGAGAGAGAGAGAGAGAGAGCGTAAGCAGTTTTCCCACTGCCTCAAAAAATAAATAAGTAAATAAAACATACTTTTAGACAATGTTACAGTGTGGGTTTGGCTTGTGAATAAAAAACGTAAGATTGTTCACCGCGTGCTTCAGGTATGATTTAGATAATACATAATACAGTCAAAATCCTTTAATCCGGACATCCTTTATCCGACAAATCCACTTTCCGACACATTTTTGTTTGTGACGAATTTAACTCCATTATAAAGGACTCTTTAATCCGACAAAATCGCGTTCCGTGTTCCAACTCAAACACTTTTCAATGTAAAATTACTTCGATAATCCGACAACACGAAAATGTTGCAAACTATTTCCGCTAGTTCAGTCATGCAAAACACACCAACACGATTATTGCCTTATGGTTTAAATACGGAGGTAAAAGTTACAAAGCAATATGTCCAGTCCAGTGAGAAAACGCCATCGCGATGATATTTCTGCGGCCCAAAAGCGTGACATCTGTCAACTAATTTCGTCTAAACAGACCTTTAGGTGGGATTTTATTCTGGTCATTTATTGTCATATTTATTGAAAATAAATAAATACACCACGAGATTATAAGTGTCATTGTGGTTCAAATGGATGTTGCGTATTATTTGTGTTACATACAACAGCATGTCTTTACGATATAAAAAATATGTGACACAGACTACAGCTATGTCACGGACTCGATATTCCGACATTCGTGTTAACGGATTTTGACTGTATAATAAATTTTAGATTATTAAATCAAACCAGCAAATAATCTCATATTGACTACGCAACAAGTATTTAGCAGCATCCCTTGCAATATGCATTTGAGCACTTAACCTGAGTGGGATAGCTAAGAATAATATCTGACTTTACAGTTACACGCCTTTTAAGCTGCAGTCTAGAATGTGAAGAAAATGCATCCCAATTATTCCAAATCTTAGGGAGCTTGCCGCCAAACTTGGTTTTACAGCGCCTGGGTCATTGTTTGTATGTCACCATTATAAGAAAATATATTCTTGAAGGAAGGAAGTAGATTATTGCTCATGTAGTTATGCATGGAGAATGCAGATTGGTAAATATATAAATCTTGTATTTTAAAAACTTAAGAAGAATGAAAAAACGGGTCAGTGTGGATTGATTAGAGCAAAATATAGGTTTCTTAAATTACCAAGGGGTAATATGTTTTCCACTTGTTTAAAAGCAAGTATGATTCGTGATATTTTACTATTTACATGCTTTATAGCATATTGCCAGGTGAGTTGTCCATTGCCAAGGAACTTGACTGAAGTACTTTTGCAGTGCTGTCCTATTCTCTTCAATGGTATCTTCTTTGGAATGCCTATATATTATTAACAGTAACTGTTAGACTTGGTTTTGTTGCTCGGGGAGAATCCCCAGGCTGTCGCTTAATCAGCACAGCCTCTATGTTGGAGTGGTTGAGAAATGTCCCCCCCCCCACCACTCACAGGGGAGCAGTACGGAAAGATGGAGCCGAAATACCCCGAGGGTGGTCACTGCCAGCGTGTTTTACGGCCTCAGGGGGGTTTCAACGTCCCCCTTTATTTTAAATAATTCAGTGGAGACGGCAGCGCCATTTAACGTGGTCAGCCACCCACGATGTTCTGCGGAGTGGTTCTGCACTTCTCTATGCGTGCATAGAGAAGTGCAGAACCACTCCGCACCATCCTGCTGTGAATGGAGCTTGTGAACGGTTTAATTCGACTTTAGTTTTGTCGGAACACTTGCTGTGGACAAGAAGTCCAAGTGGAAGGAATACCCCAATGAGCTTGTCTTCGCATACAATTGCACCCCTCATCAAACTACAGATTCCTCCCTATATCAGTTACTATTTGGCCGAGTTCCTAGATTGCCTGTTGATTTCAAGTTTGGTATCCACAAATTGGACGAGCGCTTTGACTGATATCCTTTTATTATAGGTTTACATTTGGTCCGTATTTCCCATTCCGCATTTCGGTTTTACTGTCCAGCCATCCATGCATGACTGGTCAGTAGCAGCTCCTTGCGGCCCTTTTGTCGTTGTGCCTCCACGGCATACGTATAGGCATCCGTTTGATTGATCATTTGCCGTCATAGTGAAACAGATCCGGTTCTTTGTAATTGTGTTTCATTTAACAACTTGCTCGGTGAGTTATTAGTATTATTTCATTTATAGTTAATTCGGTTGAAATAATATTGTTTCCTTTATAAAGTGTCGAAATCCTTGTGGTTCTTTATCCTCTGTTGGGGAACCCGGAGCAGGTGGTCCACGGTTCAACAACATCGGGGTTGAATTTATCTCCGTAAGGTTGACAGTCTTACGGGTTGACCTCGTCACTCGCTGCGGTTTAGGCAATTCCGGAAAATCACCGGAACAAACTGGATTGCTCTCAATGGTATTGGTCTTCCAGGGAGATTTTCTGTCTCTAACCAGGGCTCGAGTGGTCATAGGTTCTGGTGCCGGCTTTCAAGACCATTCCGACCTAATGGAGAATGGATCTATCCCACTCAACACCGAAAACCTATTATCAAGCGTCACCGGTGCCGTTCTTGTTCCTTTTCCGGTCTTACCTTTAACTTTGCCTTTAGTTTGGCTATTTCCTATGTGATATTTAAGGAGGTGATCTAATAACAGGCCAACCATTTTCTTACCTTTCTTTCCGGATAATCCTGTTCCCCAAAATGTGTCTGGAACTGGGTGTAAAATGTCTTTACCAACACATGCATTAACTTATTCTCTAAACATTGGCCACCTGTTCCCACTTTAAACGGAGAAATGTGTGTGTGTGTGTGTGTGTGTGTGTGTGTGGAAGGAAAAAGAAATTCCAAAATAATCCAGAATAGGATAATCTATATGTAAACAAGTCACTATTATTTACACAAAACCAGGCTTTGTGCTGAACACTACAGCCAATAATTAATCAATCTAAGTCAAGCCTAAAATTTGAAAAGTAAAATATTAGTATACAGTATGAATAATATATGAATAATATAAGCATAAATCAGAATAAATTCAGGTCAATACCCGTAGCAGCGATCTCTCTCTCTCTCTCTCTCTCTCTCTCTACATATATATATATATATATATATATATATATATATGTGTGTGTGTGTGTGTGTGTGTGTGTGTGTGTGTATTTGTAAAGTGAATACTCAAATAACATTCGAACTCAGGTGTTAGTAATCTAACGCGCTACCAGTTAAACCAGGGAAGGCGCACGTTTTAGTAGTAGTAGTAGTAGTAGTAGTAGTGGTAGTAGTAATATCATGATAATAGTAGCTTTAAGGTAACGATACCAGTGGTATCCACAGTGAAGGTTGCTGTTGTAGTGTAGTAGTTGATGTTGTTATTGTTGTAATAACAGTAGTAAAGTAGTGTTAGTAGTTATTGTAGTAACAGTCATAGCTTTATAAACATTAGTATTACTATCTGCATCCAGGAATATTACCTAGTGATGATAGTAGTAGTAGTAGTAGTAGTAGTAGTGGTGGTAGTAGTGGTAAAGTTAGTGGTAACAGTAGCAGTAATAGATGTAGTTATTTTTGTGGTTGTTTTTCTTGTAGTACATTAACTCCGCTACACTACTCAGGTTCGGGTTCAAACATATACACGTTGTAAATGATCATGAAACCAAGTCTAATAAAAGTAGAGGCGAGGCCTCTACGTATATTGTCTCAAACGTATATAAAGTATATATATTCGGAGCGAAGCACACTCGATTGTTTCTCCACACTCGTCCACTTGGTGACAGTGTTGCTCTTCCTGTTTCCATGGTAAACCATATGACAGAGTAAGGATCCTTTGTGCTATCATCCATATAAATATAAACCATAATTATAATTTAAAAGGTTATATTAATGAGGAACTATCCCAGGAAGCAGTCTGACCATCGTCTCTCAAATGTATTTACTGAAATAGGTTTAAACATTCACAATCCTCAACAATATATTCAACGATCACGTGTTTTCCCTTTCTAAATGTAACTCTACTGAACCGATTGAAGCAATTTAATGGTAAGTTTTATATTTATATCCAAATTCAGCGCAGGAAATATCGGTGCCATATGCATGACACTTTAAACTGGTGTCTATCAGTAAACAATATATGTCTAAGAAAATAAGCCAAATCTTGAGGAACATGCCATAGGGATATAAGAATTATATTTAAAAAAATAATATTATTACGTTAAATATTAAATCCATATGTCACTAGCAAAGAAAAGTTGATGTAAATAGTTATTTCTATCTCAGAAGACAACGGATGATGATTGGCGTTTTATTGCCAGTTTTGTGCACATGGTAGTCAAGATGGGTCGAGTCATAGCCAAAGGTAATGAAGCGAAGTCAAAGATGAAACACCCTTAGATACGCCCACACCGAGATTCGAACACGGGTGGTACTGATCTGTGGTCGAACGAGCTAACAACTAGACCACGTCGGTGTTGTACAAATAATGTATAATATAATATGTTTTAAGCTAATTAAAAAACTGACTGAACTGCCTTTGGTAAATCTCACCTATCGACACCCGTATCGTTAACGAAATGCGCTTCTGAGATACATGTGTTTTAGACGCTACTGTTGGGAATGGTATGAAGCGAGCAAATTTACACCCTTGAGATATGCCGTTTATGTATTGAATACGGCTATACGACCCTATGGGGTACGATATGTGAATGTCACTAAACAAGCGTTATTTGCTTTAGAAAAAATGCAACCCAACTTGCTGAAATCCGCGGTATGCCTGCATCATTGTTTTTAGAAAATACCCTTATCTTGAATGCGCTAAAAATAGATACATTGAAACGTCCTTAAATACTTTTGGTGCCTGCAATTATTACGGTCCGTGTTCGATGTAAAGTCTAGGACAACATCATTTTCTATCCATTTATTGAATTTACAGGTTTCTTGTAGTAAGTTTAATGCTAAATATAACAATCCCATTTCTAGAGCTGGTAATATTTGTCTTAACCGTGATTTATTGAATACATCGTAGGTGTCAAATATTCATCGCTACAGCGGTCTCAGATAAAAAGATGTTTCCCTGTTAAAGATCATTTGAATGAATCTGTTCGTAAATTATTTATGACCTTTAACCTTTACGAAAGAAGGACACTTAACATGATGTTGATTCCCATTTAGATTATTAGTTTCTTTTTAACATGTATTTTAATGATTGTCAATGCACGCCTATGTATTTTATGTTAACATTCTCTCTCTCTCTCTCTCTCTCTCTCTCCCTCTCTCTCTCTCTCCCTCTCCTCTCCCCCTCTCTCTCTCCTCTCTCTCCCCCTCTCTCTCTCCCCTCTCTCCCTCTCTCTCTCCCTCCCTCTCTCTCCCTTCCCCCTCTCTCCTTCCCTCTCTCTCTCCCTCCCTCCTCTCTCTCTTCCCCTCTCTCTCTCCTTCCCTCTCTCTCCCCCTCTCTCTCTCCTCTCTCTCTTCCTCTCTCTCTCTCTCTCCTTCTCCCTCTCCCTCTCTCTCTTTTGATGTAATGCCTTAAAATGGCATAAAATGCCCTTCGATGTAAATATAAACATTTAAGAATATTTTTACAACGCGTTTTTATTGTATTTTAAATAATTTTTATAAATTTCTTTTGTCTTTTATTGTTAGCTTATTTATTTCACATCTCTTTATTATGAAGTAGGTGACGTAGCTGAGTGACGTAACGTCGGGCGTACTGAGGCTCTCGCAGAAGTGACATTTACTCTATAGAAAAGTGGCGCAAAGGCGAATTTTTCGCTTAGGGCTGAAACGACATAAAACGGGGGTGTTACTGTAATCATTTTGAAAGGCATCTTTAGCCACATTAGATCTGAAAATGTATTTGACTAAACTTTGTTATGTTTGCTTTTCAAAAGCAATTAGGTAAACCATTATCAGTTGGTTTGTCAAATTGAAGTGTGTTAATCATATTTTTTGGTTATATAACATCCGAGTCTATTGCCTATCTTCGAGGCTATTTACCTATGGCTATGGTCACATTCTGTACGGGACGTCTCAGGTTAGCGTCTCGGCCGTGGCACTACGGTAGGAGGAGTATTTCATCCACCCAGGCAACTGGCAAGGTTTTCTCCACCGAATACGCCATCTATTGTAAATTTATTTACAGTTAGTCTCCGCGTGGAAGCAGACCTTACGCGTCCCCCTCATTTAAGGTTGTCAGCCACGTTAAATACTGCCATTTCGGCTATTATTACTATTATTATTATTATTATTATTATTATTATTATTATTATTATTATTATTACACGCTGGAAAACTGACTTCAGCTGAATATTTCACATTAATCCGATAAATAACGCGTCATTCAGCGAACCATTCAGTCCTGTATGAGCTTTATAAACGATAGATAGATGCGGAAGAGAAATAATAGCCAGCCTTTTATAGCAGTTGCGATAGTAAAAAGCGCTACTAGAAACAGATTTGTAACATTATAATTATTAGCCACGATACTAGTAATGCATACGTGTAAATGACTATTTTCTTTGAATTTTGCTAAAATCAGTGCAGATATTCAGCAAAAATTAAAAAAAGTACAGCCCACAATTCATAGCCAGTCCGTGGTACGTTACACCTATTTGCAGCTTTCAACTGCTCAAGCGTCTGTGTGAAACTGTTTGTATCTTTTGTTTAAGAAGTCGATGTGGACGTTACGGTCTTGTATGACGTCACGATGCAAACGCTCTTCAGAGAGGAGAACCGTACCCGAAGCATCGATTTATTTTAAATAACCTCACAGTTAGCCACCATGATTATATTTTGTTCTACAGCCGTAACAATAACAATGATAACTTAGTAAAATTATCTATTTCACACTGTACACCAGACAACAACATTATCAGTAGTTAGTATTATATAGGATATGCTGGATTATCCCTACGAGTTAACGGCAGTTCGACACCTATCACCACAACGTAGGTATATTGGGTCTGATGGATCTTTGCGTCAGTTGTGAATCAGCGGCTTCGGAGTTTGGATGGAGAACGGGATTTTCGTAATGATTCCCACCATCGTACAGCACCGCGTGATCCGGATAGACAGCGTTCTGGATGGCGTATTCTCCCGGCGCGGGTAATTCGGATTGGTAAAGCACTCCTGTCGTCGGCGCTAACGCATCGGGACGGAGAACGAGCGGGTCGCCGACGATCACGTGATCATCGTTGTCGGGCTGATAGAGCACTCGAACGCCGTCATCGTCGACGGCCTCCGTTGCGTATCCGTCGTTGATACGGCCGTCCCGGAAGTGGACGTCGTCGACGTTCTGTATCTGGTCGAAGAACAGACCACCGCCTCCTCCGTTGGGCATCGGGCCGTCATCGTCCTGATAGAGGACGTGCTCGGAGTTATCCGAATACGATGCATTGTCTTCCACGTAACAAGGAATCGGTCCTGCCGGTCGATGAGTGGCGCTTCCCGTCGAATCCGGAAGGTACGTGCCATCCGATTTGAGCATAATTATCGGTTCCTTGGGCGGCAGCAGCCCGTTGGGCGGCTGCTGTTGTTGTTCGGGCGAGACGTTTTCCTTAGATGAGGCGGTCTTAACCTCCGACTGTAGATAGTCTGGCAGGGTCGGTTCCGTCGTCGGGGTGAACCTCTTGTTTTTCTTGCACCTCAAACAAATCCGCTCGAGGGATCGCTTCAGATTGGGCCAACAAAGCAGATCGGGACTAACCCGTTTAGCGCCGTGAGCACCTGAAAGGAAGCACATTGAAACGATACACTTAAGAGATCCGAATTGATGTTAGCCCCTATGCAACGCATAAGAGTACTTTCTGTGTGAGGTACTAAATATTCATAATAATAATAATAATAATTATTATTATTATTATTATTATACTTGCACATATCCCCCGATTATTAACCATACCCTTCTTCATTTTTAGGTTTCATGTATTGCTACTAAGTATCACAAACTTCACGGGGTCTAGTATGTTCGAGTTTATCATATATGTCACACGTCTACAATTGCAGCGATGCACCATCCCTCCTCGTCGTGCAACATTCTCACCGAACTCGTCATCCAGTCATACGTACCTGATACCATGCTGACCAGAAGACCAAGAGCTATTGTGACAAAGCTACCGATCGTGCCGTACCACAGATAGGAGACATCGTACATGGGCTGGAGAGGGCAGTCGATATACAACCTGAAACAGATGGGGGCGTTTAATAGCAAATAACTGGCTGTCCGTACTTTGGCTAAGTATTAATATCAAACAGGGACAATGCGGAACCTACTCTTTCGAACTATCTTCCCGAACATGTTAAGTCGTCAAATAGGAGAGTTCGTTTGAGACTTGCTTATCCCTCCCAAGTTTCATTTGTTGATGAATTTTGCATCGTACCTTACTATGAGATTACCCAACCCCTTACTCTGTGTGCCACTGAGCTCTATTCTTTTCAAATATATTGGCCCAATAGAAGTTTGTAATTATTATTATTATTAGTAGTATTATTATTATTAACAAGCTTACTTGTTAATGGGGAAACCTTGGTATGACGTCTTGTTTACTGGATCTACTACCGTCATGTTACAATATTTATAACATTCCGATGGTGACTGGAGTTTCAGTGGGATATGAGACGAGTTCATACACAGAAGTCGGCCAATCCACATCCATATACCAAACAGGGTACCAACAACGAGACCAATACCTGTACCCTGTACAAGGACAAAATGATAATAACATTGAGGTGTGAGGTAATAGAAGAGCAGTTTTTGATCATCATCATCATCTTTAATTAGTATCGGAGGAACGTACCATGGAATTGGCGACCGGGAATATTATTCCCAGAATGAAGACTCCTATGATTGGTCCTCCCAGGACACCGTAGGCGCTGAATGTCATATCCAGATTTAGTATGTAGGTTCCGTATTTGACGGGAATATATGACAGTGCTATGGACATCATGCCGTAAAACAGAGCTGGAAATAATAATACGATCTAGTTCACCATATGTTATGCCGTATGCACACACGTACACTAGCATACACACAAGTGTACAGACACGTGTACATACTAGGCACGTACACACTGATAGGCACCTCTTTCACATATATTATACACTATATTATAAGAGCAGAAACACAACCAACACTCGTTCACTCACTCCACGGTTCCCACAATCGAGGAAATATTAATTTCCAGGACATTTCCAGGAAACAATTACCATTTTCCAGGACAAATTATACAAGATTTAAAGGTAATAAATCAAGATATGTGCGAAAAACATATCATATTTATTCAATCCATGATCGATTATTAACATTTTTATGGTACAGCCTCCTCCTCACCGCCTCTTGCTGTCTGATGAACCCACTTTTATTTAAATTTCAACTGACTTGGGATATCAAGACCATGTATTTGGTATTCTTTTTCTTCTACAGTCGAAGTTTTCTAGTACAAGGATAACATTTACTTGTAGGCTTTTTTGTTCAAACTGGAGGCAATATGTTTTCCAGGACATTTCCTGATTTTGTCAAATTCAAGGACATTTCCAGGGCCTGGAAAATTAATTTGTTATTTTCCAGGTTTACCAGGATCTCCCGACCGTGTGGGAACCCTGTCACTCTCACAAACAGCCCACTCTCTTCCTTTACCCAGTGTCCTCGTTAATGCACGACAGTAATACTCCGAGAGTTCCCTTTTCTTTGTTCTGTGATAGATGGGTTTGATGATGTCCTCTAACGTGACGGCAGACATAGAGTTGATGCCGGATGACACCGAACTGTCAAGGTATAAGTCAATAAGTATTACTGATGCGTGAAGCATGAAATGACGAAATAAATACACATCTTTAGACAAAAAGGATGATATTTATATATGAAGAGATAACGACGTGATGCTTTCTCTTACTTTGTTCTTCTCTCTCTCTCTCTCTCTCTCTGTCGCGTGCACACACACAACACACACCACACACACACACACACACACACACACACACACACACACACACACATATATATATATACTTACTAATATATCATAATACATATATATATATATATATATATATATAAACATTTATATATAATTGCTTTAATTAGTCAAATATAACTGACCTTAAGACTGCGCCAAAAACAGCAGCAGAAAAGAGACCAGGTAATCCATGTAGATGTCCTAAGGCGTCCATCACAAAGAGTGGTAATATCTAAAGGTAAACAAACATACCACATATTATATTGGTGTGTGTGTGTGTGTGTGTGTGTGTGTGTGTGTGTGTGTATGAGGATTACACGCGTGTACGCACGTGCATCGTGTGTCGAACGTCCGCACGAGAACCTGCGAATCTCTAAACTTACCTCATCCGGACTGCTGATGATTTGCAGCACCAACGGATCACAGGTATAGTAAAACGAGTAGATAACGAGACCAACTAATAATACCAACACCCAGATAATCACATAGAAGATCAGGGCTACATAGGCAGCTCTGAAAATAAAACACAATCACATATATATATATATATATATATATATATATATCACGTCTCTCTAATCTGAAGCTTCATTATCACGTGATGGTAATATTGTTTTAGATAAACATACACATTAACAGTTATTATATACATACACCTTTTTATTAAGGCTTTATTATAGGATGCAACTGCACATAAATGTTTGTATTTATGTAGAATTGGGTAAAATAATCAATTGTTAATAAAATATGCACTCATAATCATATATATATATATATATATATATATATATATATATATATTTTGTGTGTGTGTGTTTTATAGGGTACATATAAAGAGGCAACAGGCACAGAGCATCAACATATCTAAACATCTTTCTAGACCTACTGATTGATTGCTTGTGATTCTGATACATTTCTAAATACATCTCTGACAATTCTCCTGATGAATCAGGCACACTCAATACATGTTAGTATACCTTGATAACCCGTTAATTACACGTGTAAAATGGAAACTTGGCCGCTCTCATTATATATATATATATATATATATATATATGTGTGTGTGTGTGTGTGTGTGTGTGTTTTAGCTGTGTACAATAAGGCACAGGCACAGAGAATCTCGAACCGTGAATTCAAACTCTGGACGTTTCTTCAGGGGACTGAATCCAGAGTGGCGACTTTTCTTGCTGAGACATATATATATATATATATATATATATATATATATATATATTTTGTGTGTGTGTGTGTGTGTGTGTGTGTAAAAACTATTTAAATTTTACTCAGAGGAGTTCCATCATCCAATTTATGGTAGATCTATGATACGACCCGTCTAAAAGTACACATTATTTGGCCGATAAGGCCAATCTATAAAATGACCTGGCACACTTTTTGGAAATTTTTAAATCATGCTTAATTTTACTCACTTTTGGGCGTCTCTGCATTTCTTCACGGAACAGTAACGTTGGACTGTTGTTTGGTTAGATGCGAACAAACCGAGAAATATCACCGTACCTCCTAACACCTGAGACCACAACGTGTAGGTCCCGTCATTGGTCCACTGGATACTATAAAAAACGCAACAACAACAATAACAACATCAACAACAATAAAGAACGAATTTACGATACGAAAAGAGACCAACAGCAAAATATTTATGATACCAAAGACATGCACTGATTTATAGACGGCCAAATATAATTATCTCTGGAACATATACAATAAACAAAATGCAATGATCAGAGGAAATAAAATCGAACTATCACCAATCCTGGCCAACTATCTGATGTAAAATACAGTCTTCGTTTACAGAACATACCACACTAAGATGACTCCATTGCTACCTTACTGATGATGATGATGGTTGATTGATGTTTTACGGCCACTAAGTCAAAGATGAAACGCCCTTCGGATATGCCCAAGCCGAGATTCGAACTCAGGTGGTAGTGATCTGCGATCTAACGTGCCACCAGGTGGACCACCGAGGCGCCCCAGCGAATTTTTTGAAATATGTTCGTAATTGACAAGCGACGGAATGATTAATCATTCAGGCTTGATATAATCTGTTTACTGATCGAATATTCAGCATCTTACCAGAATGATTTGCTGTCTTCAGAGTGAGATATATCCCACGTTACTAAAGCCTTGAAATTATATATATATATATATATATATATATATATATATATATATCAGACATTTCAATTCTATTCCGGAATTGGAATTGACGGTCAATTCCAAGGAGGCCTATGGGGGAAGACGGCTCAGCCCACATTGGTGCTTTTTCTTTGATTTCATCAAAACCTTTAACGTTGTGTTATGTATTATAATTATATAGATGTAGGAGTGTCGGAAATTGCAAAAATAAATTTCGGTTTCAGTTCTTACCTCCACAGTTGAAGCCGTTGGCTTGACATAATTTGACTGAAGACCTTGTCTATGCCTCCGGCATCAATGGCGCCTTTAATAAATAAACCTAATATGCCGATCAGGACCGTACAGATCTGAAATATATCCGTTACGACAACCGCTCTCAGGCCGCCCTGGAATAGGTGAGGGAAATAAACACATCATATTACATGGTCAGTGGGTAGACTCCTGGCGGTCATGATATCGTTGTTGTACTTTGTGTACCAGCAAGACAGCCACGCGCATACACACACACACACACACGCACGATGTCTGTCTACTTCTGACTGTACGTTTCCAGTTCCACGCATATATATTCGGTACACTATTTGGATGGACGCCGTTTTGGTGTTTGGCCTTGGAATTCTGCATTTTAACTGACTGTAGTAGACGCAGTTAACTGTGTAAAGCATTTGATATAATCCCGATCTCGAGCAGTAACATCGGGCACAGCTTGTGTGTTGTTGATGTGTTTTATATAGCAACCTTAGTTTGTCATCTTCGTTACTCAATGTTGACCCGGAGGGAAAATATACCAACACAAATGGAAATTACGTCTGAATATATATTTTATACGACCCCTTGCTAAACGCCTAGTGACATGTGGTTTGACAGGCTGATGGATCAACACCGAAAACGCCTAGTAATAATCCGCCAATTACTTTCAATTATCAAAACTTGTTAGCGATTGACTATCGTTTTTGGATGGAATACCATTTAAGCTACTAAGAAACATATTTCCTTTTTGTTTTAAGTGCACGTCATTGATGTTCACAGGTGATTAATAATTCTAAACAAACACGGTTGTCTGCCATTATCTGGATCTTTCGTATTTACTTTCCATTATAAACAGGGCAGCGGAAATTTTCATAGTAAAACTCCGGTTTTCAGACTCATGTTGTTCCATATATGTGGAGCCAGTCTGGTGAAAAGGTAGATATCTGCCTATATATATTCCATACTAGATCTAAATCGTAGGATATGTATGTTGCTTTCAAATTCACTCGTTGGCCAACCTCACCGGATATTGCGAAAACGGTGCTGCACCTAGCGAACAGTTTGGGATACTACTTGAACTGGTAACTTGTCCAGTCACCTTAATGTGAGAATAGAACTAACTTTCCTAAGTTCCGTTATATCCAGTCTGTATTATAACATTCAAGCTTAGCTCTAGTCTGCTTGTCATAAATAACAAATAAACAAAATTGTCGGTTTGAAATTGTTAACGTTTACTTTGATAACCATTTGTGTATGTTGAATTGGCGCCATATAAATAAACAACTTGTAATGTGTAATTCAGTTTCAACGGATGTAGAATAAAAGCCCCTACGGTGAAACCCTTTTGCCTTATGGGGAAATCGACAAAAGCCGCCACCACAATGTCATATCCTGAAAAGGTTGAAATTAGTTGAGGTTGAGATTTAAAAAAAGTTATATTAATACAAAATTCTCTAATCCGGACGGCTAGAGTACTTTTGTGTGGTTAATTGCATGGGTGATGTCACACACACACACACACACACACACACACACACACACACACACACACACACACACACACACACAACACACACACACACACACACACACACATACGATGTTTATTACGAAACAATTTACTTAAGTGATATATAGCTTTCCGGCTGATTTTTTTTCTCCCAACTAATTACTGACCCTATTTCTGACCAGGCAACAAAGACGAAAATTTATAAAAGACAAAGTTAAAAAACGCACCTTTAAAAAAATCAGAACTCATCAATCGCTTTAGAGAGATAAACAGACACGTGTATGTATAAAAACATTCAACGTCTAGCCCGATATACATAGAGCTGTAGTCGTAGTCTGTTGTTAGTCTTATCAGAAGTATAGCCCCTGCCAATAGCATATGTTCATTTTACTACACAAAGGAGACCCATAAGACTGTATCTCCTCTGTCCGTGATCGAGCCGGAACATAGCAGGTCTTCACGGAATTAGCAAAGTTCTGATGTTACATTTTAATGCAGCACCGACTGAACTGTCCTTGGAAGTATACTTATCGTTGTGATTTTTCAAAAAGTATATACTATAAATATACAACAGTAATGCTGATTATTAATGATAACCATCCGTGATGTATTGACATGTTTACAGCCGACCTTGATTACCTACATCAAGGTGCAGTGACATCATTTACATCTGTTCGCGATGCTTTGTTTACAATGTCCATGGCTAGTAAACTATCCCATCTCACCGGACAGATAATGAATAGTGATTTGAATGTTTAGGGTTCTGTTCACTGTTTTTTTTTTTTTCTTCGCAGCAAATCTAAATTTTTACCATTCTTTTTGGAGAGGGTCAAATCTATTATATACACTTTCTTGGTTAAGATAACGTTATTGCATATTTAAGGCTGTTACGACAAGGGGGGGGGGGGGTATTATATAGGTGGTTTAATCTGTGATAGAAAACTTATATTTCGAATTACTTCTTGTTGTGGTTATCTGAGGTAGCCATGTCATGAAATATAATAAATTATAATGTATTACTTACCAATGCTGTGTAAAATGTACAAACAAGACCCGCTGTTAAAATGGAAACTTCTAATGGTACACCGGCAACTGTTAATAATAAAAAGAATATATATATATATATATATATATATATATATATTCAATTCAATTCCATAACTTTATTCCGGAACATTATATCCACATAAAAAAGGTAAGTGACTACTAAATATATACATAAAGCATTTTACACCAATGGCGACACAGTAATGAGGTATACAATGTATCACGGTGACTCAAGATACTTTGTAATATTGCATTGCCCAATCTAGCTTTGGACGTCACAAAAAAGTATACACATTATTTCTCACGAACATTTTACACGTGGGTAAGCCTCCTGACACAAACACATAAAACTACCACTACAACCTCGAACTTCGTTTCGTAACAATCTAAAAACATTGTTGTAGACTATAGACAGTTTTGTAATTGACTCTATAGTAACACCACAGCCGACTTGTATACGATGAAGTACAGTAGGAATTAAACAAAGTACATTTGATCGATTCGCTACACCTTCGGATCAAGGCATTAACCTGAGCATAAATTCTCTTGTATTGTCATCATTGTCACTGGGATCTTCTGTGATGATGTGCCCAAGATATTTACACCTACCAACCCTTGGTAATATTTCACCGTTTAGCACACAGTTCGGAATCTGTATGTCTTGGAACCTTGTACAACAAAACATCATAACGCCCCTTTGGGAAATATTCTATTTAATATTATGCTCTAATCCATATTATGAGCACGCAGGTACGAACATTGATAGACACATAGATGCAGGAGCCATTAGCGCTAATCAAGTCGTCGGCATACATCAAATGGTTAATTAACATGGAACCTATTATACATCCAGCATTACCTTGTTTAATTTTATACTGAGATCACATCCATATAAACACAAACAAGATAAGGAGAAAGAATCTCTTCTTGACGGTCACCGTTATTAACAGAACAATTATAGGACATGATATGTTTTCAACGTACATACATTTTTAGTAGTATACCAAAACATTAAACTCCTAACTATGTACAAGGGTATGCTCCGCTTTATAAGTTTCTCAAATAGAACATAATGATTCACGCGATCAAAAGTGTTGGATACATCCAAAAAACATGAGTATACATTATTATTCAAACTCCTATATTTTAGTACAGCCTCTTTGTAGGCTTATATATACATGTCTGAACTATGTTTAGTCTTGAGGCAAAACTGATTATTACATGTAGCTAGGCTGTATGTAATACGATCACAAATAATTAACATAAATTATGTGTGTGTGTGTGTGTGTGTCTGTGTGTGTGTGTGTGTGTGTGTGAATAATGAATATGCTTCTTAGTTCCACTAGGCCTTACTATCACTACTGTTACTACCACTGCTACTTTTGCTACTACTACTATCATAGCAATAAGAACAACAGCAGAAGTTAGTGCTACAACTACTATTTTTGTGGCTGTTGCCAGTGCTACTAATTTTCTTTATCCTCATCCTCCTTACAACAACAACAACAACAACAACAACAACAACTAAATTATTATTATTATTATTATTATTATTATTATTACTTTACTACTACTACTAATAATAAACTGCTTTATCTACTTTCATTACTCTAAAAATCTAAACTAAGTAATGAAAGTGTAAGTAATTACGTGTTTAAGTATCGTTAATCCCCAAAGGTTCCCGTTTAAAGGTCGGACAGTCAATAGTTCTACACAAGAAGAGGCATTAGAAATAGTCTTCTGCCTATTTTAGGAGTAATAAATTGGGTGTGCAATTGCATCTAGATACTAGCAACTAGCAAATCGTCTTAAATACCGGTTTTTATTTACATTCGATGGCACGCAATGTATGGCAATACTAATACGGAATAAACAGTAACATGTAGCTGGGCTAGCAAACACCTAATGCTATTAATTCTATATACCGCCCCGTATTCCACGATTTCGCGAACATAAATGTATTGAATAGGATATTCGTGTTACATATCTTCCCGCTGACATAACTGACTTGTGGCTAATAACTTTGTTATGGAATTAACCGCTGTTCGAACGGCGTCAACAGTTTATAGAACATCCGAGCCTCTGATACGTACTACAGCTAGCAAGAATGGTCCCTGGTGTCATTATTTGGTTTTCGTAGAGCCCAATTAACATTTAGCAACTGTTTAGTGATCAATCATCAAGTAACATGTTGTTAAACGAGGTCCTAAACGCTTCTGTTTGCTTGGTGCCAACAATATCTACTGCTGGAGTGAA
>JAODUP010000498.1:62500-67500 GCA_025642065.1 Paralvinella palmiformis
TTGTCCAGAACAGAGATGGGGTCAATTCCAATTCCACCTCAAATTTATCAATTCCAATTCAATTCCAATTCCAAAAATTTCAATTCCAATTCCGTTTTTTTTTCCGATTCTTTTTGGCCTAGTCAGGGTGTGAGCAAATGGGTGAGTCATTCAATCCGTCGGCCAGTCTGTCATTTATTCGTTTAGTCGGTCGGTCAGTCAGTCGGTCAGTCAGTCAGTCAGTCAGTCAGTCAGTCAGTCAGTCAGTCAGTCAGTCAGTTTTATTACAATTTCTGCCTGTAGTCACTCCGAGCACTTTGTACTTCAGCTACGAACAAATTTCAATAAATCGAATGTTTTCCACCAGGCTCCGCTTCAGTAGGCATAACAAACGCGTTTCTGTGTGTATCAATCTCCCAGGATTATTACTATGTAGAGTCAATTGGCCATACCGGAGAGGACTAAAACATTACAAACCGTCAGTCTATTCCCATAATAACGGAGTCACTTCTCTCCATCAATATGTACCATCAGCTACTCTACAGGACACTGACTCGTTGTCGAGCTGAGAGAGAGAGAGAGAGAGAGAGATCGCATGGAACACGATAAACCACTTTGCTACTGGGCGCTCATTGAAATATAACGTTTTTTAATTCGAAGTTTCTACCGTCGACGGACCTACTGATTTCTTGTCGATGACGTGCCATCTGCGAAGAAGACGAATCAAAACGTTTCAGCCAAACAATTTCGTTACCTGCTTCGAAACCGCAGACTGACACAGCTTTTTTACTTGCGTATCCAAATTGTGGTTCCTTTGGACGATCGCTAACCGCTAGGAATTGAGCCGTGCTGGGGCAGTTAACGCGTAGTAATCGTAGCCAAATGGTCGTGTGGCGACCGGTTCACTCATCCATAAAAATGAGAACCTGGCAGCTGGTGATGGCTATGTGTTTAAGTAACGCTTCGCGCCTTTAAGGGCAACATGTGTTGTATGCTCCTTTGGGAGTTGAGGTGCGTGTTGGATTGAAAAAATCCAAGTCAGGGATAATAATATGGTACAGCGCCCCAGAACAGGGTTACCAGGTTCTGGCGCTATATAAAAATACATTATTATTATTATTATTATTATTATTATTATTATTATTATATAATTGTAAGTGCTGTTCATCAGAGGGACAAAATTTAAACTAGTGTGAATATTAGGTTTGATTATATTATCGAATGTTTTGATCAATGATGCTGATGATGATGAATGATGTTTTACGACCACTTTTGTGCACATGGTAGGTTAAATGGGCCGAGCGACCTCCAAAGGTAATGAGACGAAGTTAAAGATCAAACACCCTTCAGATATGCCCACGCCGAGATTCGAAGTCAGGTGGTAGTGATCTGTGCTCCAACGCGCTACCAGTTAGACAACGGGTACGCCCTGTTTAGATCAATGAGTTCGGTCTATAAA
Source organism: Paralvinella palmiformis (assembly GCA_025642065.1). Classification (NCBI taxonomy): domain Eukaryota; kingdom Metazoa; phylum Annelida; class Polychaeta; order Terebellida; family Alvinellidae; genus Paralvinella; species Paralvinella palmiformis. The sequence continues at coordinate 63,939 of JAODUP010000498.1, forward strand.
TGAATGCTACTTATGTAGTTCACGTCTGCTGTAATGAAATATTTGCCATTAGGTAAAGCTGGTGTATTCATATATTCGGCATAATTCGGTCGATCCAAATAAGTGAATTCCGTTTTATAAAAAATAAATTTCGAGTTATCCATAGCTAAATATAAGAAATACAAAGTTGCATATCGTCAAAGCAAATTGATGCCTACGTATGAGCAAGTTATATAAACATCCTGTCAATATCGGCACAAACCTCATATTTAACGTCATATCATTGTGCAGGAATACCTCCAAGAGGTCGTGTATATGTTGTAAATGCCTAAATATGTCTAAATATGTATTATTTCAGATAACAAAAACATCGGATGTAATATAAAACAGAATAAAATGACATTGATTGTTGCACTAAGTAAGCCAACTGCATCAAATGCCGTGGATAGTTCCAAAAAGACCAGCTGATATAATAGTGTCTTTTTTGTAAAATTGTTTTTCAAGTGAATCAAATCTGTTTCAAGGTTTGCAGTAGGAAATGTCAGTTTCGCTTGTAACAAGTTAATAAGTTACAACCGAAACTGGGATTTATTTCGATGGTGATTTTACACCGTTCTGTCATATAATAGGGTCAGCTGGGGATAAAGGACAAAGTGGCCTTTTCAACCGATGACAGTTAGAGAGTCAAATCTTCCCTTTGCGGGTGTTTAAGACTCTTGTACCAATGGGATATTTTGTGATAGCCTTGAAGAAAAAAGCCAAATTAGCTTTAAAAATACCAAAACGATAAATCAAGTCGTTGTCTTAGTGAATAGTTAGAATGACCCCTGCTTTTTATATCAGATTGCTCTAGTTACTTTTATATACCCTTTTTGGAACTATTGTAAATATGCAGAGAGAAGGATATCTCTAGCAGCCATTCTAGTAAATAAAGTCAATTCCAATGAACGAAGAAACAAGTTTGAAATTAAACACAGATGATGGTGATTGATGTTGTACTGCCACTTTTGTGCACATGTTAGGCTAAATGGGCCGAGCGAGCTCCAAAGGTAATGAAGCGAAGTCAAAGATGAAATACTCTTCAGATATGCCCACGCCAAGATTCGAACTCAGGTGGTAGTGATCTATAGTCCAACGCAGACCACGGAGGCACCCACAAAACTTAAACAGAGACGTACTATCTTTTGTATTCGCCCCGCAGGTTGTATGTCTTTGTTAAATAATGGAAACGAATTATTTTCTTGATGTTTACGTATTTCTCAGAGATAAGTGTATTTGTAGAGGTTACCTCAATATACCGACCCAGATATGCCTCAGCTCATAAAGATCATCACGTTGGGCCAATATAAGACGAAAGAATATTATTTCCAGTAAGAAACTTCTATTTTCTCTTTCAAACCGTTTTATTCAAAACCGTTAATAGAAAGAAATGGATTTAGGGAAGCGTTGGTCGAACACGGCGAATAACGGGGAGGCGGTACTAAAATTCGCATTACTTAAGTACCGATTTATAGCCCAGAAGGCTAAATACCTACAGATAGTAGGTAGATTCGAACCAAGAACCTGCAGGTTTCTGGTTTAGCGCCTTATCGCCACGTTGGCTCAGTGGTAGTATTATTAACTATTGACCATGTGACGCATCGGCGTGAAGCTTTCTGTTCGTAATAAATTATTTGTTTGTTTGTTGATGGAAATGGCGTGCGTGATAATGGATCAGTCCTTAACTCGATCTCCCTCAATCACTTCCTTTTTAACGTGAATTAACATTGTTATTGTCATGATGCCGACGTGGATAGCCGATTGAATGAGTGAATGAGTGAGTGATCGGGTAGATGGATCAGTAAGTGATTGAGTCCATCGGTGAGTCAGTCAGTGAGTCAGTCAGTCGCTGTACAAAGGTTAGCCAGACATCAAAAGAGACACCAAACGTTTACTACGCTAGTAGTACTTGGTGATAATGATACTGTGTTCATCATATAGCATCAGATATCAACGTGTAGGTTATTTGCTGCCAGATACTGCGGCAGGAGGTAGATATAATGGGGTAACTTTGTCGACCATCTTCCAGAATCGTATTAGGGAGCGGATGTTACGCGCAAGAAATTCATATTTAATCCTGGTTTTCGTAAATAAGGAACTGTGCCTAATAAACAATGACTACCTTTATTTAGATCAAGTCACATTCGTCGATAATTGCCTGATATGAGTTGATATTTAAAATAAGATGATGATTTGACAATTATCTCATGGTGTCTAATCTACGGGCTCTTCCGAGACTTAGAAGTGTGTCTCGACTTTAATACTGTTAACGCGAAGGTAGCCTTAGCATACTAAGAGATTTGCCATTCTGTGGCCCCGCCATTTTGTTTGTGTGTCCGTGTCCGTGTGTTTGTGTTAGGGCCAAGTACCGTCAAGCCAACTCGAACACATGCTTGGACTCTAGACGCCAAAGACGTAAAGCATTCCAGAGCGGAACCGCTTTACGGTAATATAACCAATAACGCAGGCTTAGGGATAACCTCCGTTTATAATTTATGCTTAATCGAATGGAATTATGGTTAATTTTCTCGGCAAGATTTGATGGAATTGGAAACGACTTCACCAGTGTCCAGACGAGAACTGGCGAGATCTCGATAAACAGGTAAGAAGAATTAGCTTGATTATTCGTAGTACACGATGCTCTTTTTAGTATTCAGGTAGGCAAATCGCTAGATTATCTTATTAATATTATATATATATATATATATATATATATATATATATATATATATATATATATAAGATGTGGTGTATTTATTATTCAGCGAAAAAAACTCAAGTAATATTTAGCTTACGTTTTGCCAAATACTTGTATCCATTTGTGTTTACGATCTCTGAATATTTTATGACTACATAATGTTGCTATTTTATCAGTATCTTTCAGATTATAGTCAATAAAAGTTTAAAAAATATATAATAGGATATATATATATATATATATATATATATGCAAACACACACATTTTAAATGTATACGGTTATTACTTGGTATTTCACCGTTTTTCTGAGTTTCCCCAAATTCCCTGGACACCATATTACGGTTTATCAGTCCCGATTCAAAAAGTATAAAGTAAAAATATCACATAGAATGTGAGATGACCTGCCTAGTTTCGGTCTCAAAGACGTATTTTATTTACGGCACGATCGGTCAGGAAACTATATCCTGACAGAGTAGGATTGTCGACCGGTGGAAACGATCCTGACAGAGAAATGTCTCGATCTCGTGCCGTCATACACTTGAACGTATCTGATGTGGTTTGCGTGACGAGTGTATAAGTCGTCAAATTATTCTAAGTGATCGTTTTATCTAAACGGACGGAGAGTTGGCCAAAATACCAGCCTATCTTCTTTCTATTTGACTTTATCTCTCATTTACTACTCCCTTATTAGTAACTTAATATACATTATATATATATATATATATATATATATATATATATATATATATATATATATATAATGTATATTTAATAAAGCGCCCTTACTAGCATGGCCCATTCAAAGGCATTGTACAAATAATATGTAATGTAATAACACCCCAAAT
>JAODUP010000498.1:70000-110000 GCA_025642065.1 Paralvinella palmiformis
CAAATATTATTATTATTATTATTATTAGTGGTATTATTATATTAAAAATTAATAACAACAACAACAATAACAACAACAACAATAATAATAATAATAATAATTCCAGAAGTAAGATAAGGTTTTGTTTATTTCGAGTATCTCATCAAAATATTTCTCCAAATGTCAAGGACATTAGTTCAGTATGACGTAGCTCTGTTGGCGTTCTGGAGCTCAAATTGTTTTATGATTATATTTCCCGTTGCCAACGAACTAATTATCGATAATTAATTGCTAGATAACAATGTAAGCCGACAGGTTCGACCAACCTGTGTTATGCCACTAGCTGGTGAGATATGTAACACGTGTTGGCCATTAGTTACCGATAGAGGTGTTTCATTTGCGATAATTCGGTTTATTTCTCTCCCACAACAACAACTTGATGTCTTCCTGATGGTCGGTGGCATTCGTCTTGTCGACCTGGTCTTGGGTTATGGGCGTTGTCTGCCAACTCGAATCGGTGTCAAGTCTTTCTATACACCTGCTAAATACAGGTCATCGTCGACTTACGACCTCGATTGGTTGCGACCTTGACCCGGTCGTAAGTTGATCTGTTCGTAAATTTTTATTATAATGACCTTACCTATATTATACTGTGTAATGATATTATAATCATTTTAAAGTCATAACGCGGGTCGTAAAGTCGAGCAGTCGTCAGTTGTGTAGGTCATAAGTCGACGACTACCTGTATAGTGCCGGCATTGGATCAGTCGGTCAGTCTGTCTGTCAGTCAGTCAGTCAAGACTTTAGATTAATAGTCGGCGAGTTAGTCAGTCCGTCAGTCAGTTAGTTACTCAGTCGGTCAATAGATGAGATTAGCCGAATATTCAGATAACATACAGGGTAATCGCTGGCCACAAGACGAGCGATTGATTGAATAGAACTTCGGCTAGATTATTGTCTGAATTATTGGGGTAATTTTGAAGAAGAAGAAAACTTGTTTGATCCGTTATCTAAAACATGGAATGTGTCATCAAACACAAAACACAATTTCTTTTCCATGCTTCGTCTAGCGCCCAAGCCCAGAGAGATCCGTTCATCTGGTTTTCGCCTGATGTCTGTTCCCAGGGCTAAAAATCATTCTGGGACTCGTGATATTTCAGTTGATGTCCCGTTAAGTCATCAAATAGCGTAGTTGTTTTCCGTCACAATTTGAAAACTCATCTTTTCAGACTTGCTTATCGTTCCTAAAGTTCCACTCCAAAACGACTATTTTTTTGAGGAACTTTGCATTGTACATCGACTATGAGTTTGTCCAATCCATCCACTAGGTGCGCCACTGAACTCGATTATTTAAGAAAATAGCCCCCCAATAGAAGTTTTGTAATTATTATTATTATTATTATTATATTCATATTCGACAGAAGAATTCCACTGCACATTACACAAACCCTGTCCCCCCTTAAACTAGTACCACGGCTTGGCCAGAGACGTCAATTTCTGTCGGTGGATGATGATGATGATGATGATGATTGATGTTGTACGGCCACCTTTGTGCACGTGGAAGGCTATATGGGCCGAGCGACCTGCAAAGTTAATGAAGAAACATCCTTCAGAAGAAACATCCTTCAGCTAGGCCCACACCGAGATTCGAACTCAGGTGGTAGTGATCTGCGGTCCAACGCGCTACCAGTTAGACCACGGAGGCTCCCTTCTGTCGGCGGAGTCAGCCATGAAAAGTTACCACTCGGAAGACACGATTTCTGGCCAATCACGAACTAACTATGGTTGATGTCGGCTTTAGCTAACTTGCTGGCCCCTGGCTAGGTATTGTTTATCGGTATCGGCTTGATAAACTCCGAGATAAGAAACAAAGCCGTTCCGGGATAAATCCGGCTGTTCGGTACACATGATACCAACACGAATACCATTATCACCCAGTTTCCTTATTATCTTGTTACTTGTAATGGTATTTCGTTACCCATAAATCTCTGGCAACCTAAATGCAAAATTGCATAAATTAGCAGAGCGCAATTTACGTTTCTCGGATACCTATCTCTTTCGCCATAAATTCATTTTCACTTAACCTTCCGTGATAAACCGAAGGCGCAAGACAGTAAAGCCCGCCTTATGAGACAATCTCTGTTTATAGACCAACTGGTCCGATCTCGTATAGATTCTCGTAAGACGGCTTTTGTTGTAATTTGTTTGTAATATCCACTGACGCCAAAATCCGGAATGACTGCCCCCGTAGTCGAGCTTCAAAATGCTGATTCAAATCCCGGCTAGCGCTTATGACTGAGGGGTGTTTCATCTTTAACTTCACAACCTTCTCTTCCGACGTGGATAGGGCCATTCAGCGTACGTAAATGTTTGATCATCCGACAGTTTTTATTATCCTTTACCTCCATGGCTATCTAGACATTTAACATATCTAATGAGATAAGAACAATTGGACAATTTCTATTTCCTAATCTTAACACGTTTCTAATAAAATAAATTACTGCTACTTAGCTACATTTAGATGTCGATGCTAACGGTCTCTTTAAGGGTGGTATCATCAAGATGTATCATCAAGATGTATCATCAAGATGTATCATCAAGCAATTTCTTGTTCTTGTCATTTTCTCACGTATCTTGCCTTATTTCAAGCTATATCAGCATGTTCCTTCAGCCTTATTTCAAGCTATATCAGCATGTTTTTTCAGCCTTATTTCAAGCTATATCAGCATGTTCCTTCAGCCTTATTTCAAGCCCTATCAGCATGTTTCTTCAGCCTTATTTCAAGCCAAATCAGCATGTTTCTTCAGCTTTATTTCAAGCTATATCAGCATGTTTCTTCAGCCTTATTTCAAGCTATATCAGCATGTTCCTTCAGCCTTATTTCAAGCTATATCAGCATGTTTCTTCAGCCTTATTTCAAGCTCAATCAGCATGTTTCTGACCATAATAAGTTAACTTTAATACACTTTTCAAACAACGCACGAGAAGACTGGAAATTTATATTTGAAGATTATTCTGTAAACCCATACTCTCTCTATCTATCTATCTATCTATCTATCTATCTATCTATCTATCTATATATCTATCTATCTATCTATCTATCTATCTATCTATCTATTTAATTCTTCCTCTGAGAGAACTATTCGTTGGTTAAAGCTTTAAATAAGTAAATATCGTGATTGTTATTGTCATTTGGCAATTAGCTATTTTTTCATTTAGTCTCCAATTAGGCCAGAGTACACGTGACTTGGCTAGCCAATGGATGGAGGTATAAGCCAAATCAAAGTAAAGCAAGTAGAAACGAAGTCGTGTTCCTGCAAGTAAATCGTCTTTTACCTATTCCAACGACGTCCCGCCTGCATCGCTCACAGTTTTTAACGCCACAAAATTGCCAACTTAATTCTAAATAATTAACTAACGTCTGGTGTATAATGGCTTCCCACCCTCGAAGCTAATCAATCAAAATGTTGGGAAGGTTAAAATATAAAACAATACTCAGTTTTTAAATCGATGCGCTAATCTAAGGTGTTTAGTCTTGTTTTCACAGCCAGTGACCTTTATTAGTCCGCATACGAAATCAATTATATTTGTTAATTTGGGCCGCCTTGTACAATCTCAGTTACCTTCGCCCGGTTTTATTTTTGACCGCTTTGTAAGGATCTGTAAAACCCCATTATTTTGACAATGCCGATGATCTTCGACGGTTATTTACTCTGGGCGCTTTGTAAGGATTCTTACAATTCCAATGACCGTTAGCTGTTCCTGTTGTAAGGCTTCATACAATTCAATGCCGACATCAGCCTCCCAGTGAGCATACCGATTTTTCTAGTTTCCGATTTTATGGGCATAATCCGCAAAACTGATTTTCATAAACTAGGTATTAGTTTATGGTTGAAGTGAACCAGATTATTAAACTACATTATCCGCATTATCCGCACCTTACATCTAGTCCTGGTGCCGAGTTGCAGTTTAGCAGGAACGTCGAAGTTATGAAAAGGATAACCCGTTACCACGTTAATAGGCCGGATTATGAGCATTTGCAAACACCAGAGGTCGTGTGAACTGTCCTTACTTTATCCATTAACGGCTCTAAAATTTCGCATTATCATGGTTGGAAAAGCGAGTCAAATGGATTTGCTCAGGCTAGCCCGAAAAAAACCGCAGGATTCTATGGTGGTCGCCTCTCTGTGGTCTAGTTGGTAGCGCGTTGGACTACAGATCACTACCACCTGAGTTCGAATCTCGGCGTGGGCATATCTGAAGGGTGTTTCATCTACGACTTCGCTTTATTCGACTTTGGAGGTTGCTCGGCCCATTTAGCCTACCATGTGCAGAAAAGTAGCCGTAAAACATGGTTGTCGCCACATTTTTAGCTCCTTGCTTTGGATTTTAGGTTTTGTTCCGTGTTCGTATTAGCATTATTGGGAAGACAAAACAGTAAACATGTTGAACATTCAATACTATGTTTTGTTCTCGCAGTGCGCTGTATATGTGAACATTGTCAATATAAAAACTAGAATTTCATAGAAGACGTAGTATTTTATTTCACGGAAATATTGCCTCAGGTCTGTAAAATATTGACTTTGCGTTGATTATTTCTTATATCTTTCTAAAAGCTTTCGGTCTGGTTCCGGCGTATAATGTCACGTGACGCGGAGGAGGCCAACGAAAACACAAAAGTCGACTCGCAAAGAAACTAATTCAATAACCGTTCGCAGACGCGTCGATCCATCACATTGGACGTTTCGTGGTAAACCGGAAATAGACTTCGTTCTAAAACACGATCGATCAACTCCCGATACGCGTTGAACACAAATACTTGTTACACAAACACCTCGTTATACGCAGACCCCCCCCCCCCATACATTCTGGATTTAAATACTACTCTGAGATAGGCTAAGCACATCTACCTTATCATTACAGGTTAAGAAATAGCACATTTAGCAACACAAACTGCCGATGAGTACTGAACAGGAACACGTTCCTCTAACAAGATAAACACAAATACAGTCTCGATATAAGCTAAACGAGGACATCACGGTTAAGAATAAACACAAACGCTTTCTCAATTCACATTAATTCAACCATCCTCAATACACAATTAGCATAAATACCTTCTTAATATATACGCTAAGCAGAATGACTCACGATACATGATAAAGGCCCAACAAGTACATCAAATGAAGGCCAAAAAATGTATTAAAAAAAACACCTGCGATAATCGCTTTACGTGGTCCCGTTACAAAACACAGAAAATGAGGTAGATTAGAGATATAACCCTTTATTATTCTATATTCTCTTGTTATTTACCTCTATGCCCTTCCCTCTTAACTTTACTTCTCTAGTTCTCTTGCATTTACCTTCGTGGTCCTTCACTTTGTACCTCTATTGTACTCCGCGTTGCCTCTATTGTCCTTCACCGTTTACCTCTATAGTCGTCCAGTTTATCTCACGTTGCCTCTGTTGTCAACCACCTTACCTCTACCGTCCTCACTTTAGCTCCGGCCATCACGTGTCTACCTTTCTAATCCTCCACTATTTAGTTCTACGCTCTCTACCCCAGAATCCTCCATTCTTAATCCTCTATGATCATCTACGTCTCGCGTACATCAAGTTTACAAGAGCGTTTTGGGTGAAATGTAAAATAAACAAACGTTATCAGTTTGATGGTATTACTATCTGTTTCCGTGTCTGATGTAAACATTGTATAATATTAGATTTGTTAACGTATTACCCTCAGTATTAAGTATGATCTATATTATGTTGCTATAGTTACTACGATATGTGAGGGTTATATCCTGTATGTTAGACTTATTTCCGTTGGCCTATAATGACATTGTCATACAGGGATATGATGGAGTGGGGTCATAATATGTCATTAGCGTGTAAGGAGTTCGGTGTGAGATTGGAAAATTGTGTATATGTCGGCTTTGCGTTCAGGTGCTTGTCTGTCTGCTTATGTGGTTGTCTTGATCATTCTCTGCCCATCTCATTTGTCTGTTGTCTGCCAACAAGTATGGTATAAGCAAAACGTATGTACTTAGACAGCGAAACACAAATGAAAACAAACATTATATATGATCACACAAGACACACACACATACACATACACACACAGAGAGAGAGAGAGTGTTGTTTACAGCTAGTTGTGGTGTCAAATGGTACTTTTTGTAAGCCGCTTCCCTGTGGACGTGACCAATTTTTCACGTACTAAAAGCGGATTAGGTGGACACCACAGGCTGATGAGTAGCCCACACATGTGTATAGGTCAATATGTGTATATACAGACTAGGAACAAAGCTTGGAATATCCCAAACTTCTGCATAAATCAAATATTTGGTGCACTGTTACGGTAACCTTTGTGGTATTTTTAATAGCATTGAGTCATTTCATGTTGTCAATTCATTGTATTCAATAATATTGAATACAGTTTCTACTTAATAAAAATATTTGTCCTGATGTTAAAGCTAATGCAATATGAGAATAATATTCGATACTTCGTGTGGCCTCCTCTGGTGTTGTATACAGCACGCAAGCATCGAGGCATGCTCAAAACAAGGAATGAGAGCTTCTGATCCGGTATATCTCGCCAGATATCCACAACAGCCTGAGTCAATTCAGCCAATTTTTAATGGGGGTTGCCTATGTTGTTCAATCCATGTGGGATTTCCGAACAGAGCTTCTCGATCAGGTTCAAATCTGGTGACATATCAGGCCAATCCATGTGCTGCACATTCTCATCTTCGAGGAAATCCATGACGCGTCGCGCTCGGTGAGCTGGACCATTGTCATCTTGGAACACACAATTTGCCTGGAAGTCTCTCCTAGCAAATGGAAATACTTTGGTTTCCAGGACACGTATGTACTGGCACTGATCCATGTTTCCATCCAGTGCGTGGAGCTCTGATTTCCCTCGGTTATGGATGGCACCCCATATCGTGACTCCGCCACCGCCTGCCTGTACTCTCGGCAGTACACGCTCATCGAGTAGAGCCTCATGAGATTGACGATACAGCAAAGATATGGATTCATCACTGAACACAACGTGTTGCCAGTGACCATCACACCAGTTCAAGTGCCCCCGCACCCACAGAAATCGCGCCTGTCGGTGTATGTTTTCCAGTAGGGGCTTCCTCACAGGTCGTCTTGCCAAACAACCAGCGTTCACCAGCCGAGTTGTCACAGGGACAGTGTTGGAAAGGATTTGGTCGGCATGGAGCTTCAGGATCTTAGAGATCGATCATTGGGTGATCCGGAACACTTGGTCAATGTCCTTCTGGCTAGACCCGGCCTGGCGCATACCAACGATCCTGTTGCACAAATCTGCACTCAATTGACGTCTCAAGGTTGTTAATTATCTCACATGAAGTTGAGAAAGACTTTGTTAAAAGGAAGAGGCTTTTCACTTATATAGGCCACAAACGGTATCAACGGGATTGGCAGCCAAACAAAAGGGCGCTTTATAATTGGTTAATTGCAATCACCCCATCGGTTGTACCACATCGAAATATTGACAGTAGACATATTTGCGTCTATTCTGCATGTTTACGCTGGTTACGTATGAAATATGCATTTATCAGACAAAAAAGTCAAAAACTAAAAACTGAGCGATATATTCCAAATTTGTTATTAGACTGTAGATATGTGGAGGTGCAGAATATTATATGTTCAGAGTGAAGTATGTATAATTGTATTTATGTTTAGATTTATGGAGGTATGGGTTTCAAAGCATGTTTAAATATTATTAGCCTGAGCCAGTGCACTATATATGTATCCTAAAACTGGCACACACACACACACACACCTACACGCACGCGTGCACACACACATACACACACACGCACACACATGATCACATATGTTTACGTGATTGTAGTGGAAATAGTAATTATTTCGCCCTCTAACGCGAGTTACAGCATTCGGTGTTTTAAATCCAAATTAACTGTCTTTCTAAAACATTTATGTGCACACCATCCACTGGTTAAACTGATATAAAAAGTCAACCCAAAACCCAGCCTTAAATCTTTAATGAAGTTAGAGAATGTTGGTCGATCAAAGCTAAACAGAATCAACCTGTTCTGTGTTAGTCTTCTTTATTCAATACAATCTATCCACAGTCGAAATGCCAGCAATCCAGTGAAAAATAATAGCATATTTACAACGACGAATACTATTTATAAAACAGAGTATGCCATTTTATATAAATAAAATATTTGCTATGACAAAAATAATGAATAAATTTATTATTTGTCTAGTTCAATTATATACTTTGCACTTTTCACTACGGGTACTAATTATAGTTATCTCGTTCCAAGGAACATTAGATTTATGCCTGTGGTTTATTACATCTTGTAAATAAAAGGTTTCTTTCAAATAGTTGAAGAATATGGTTATTTTACAGAACAACATTCTGTGTACACCAGGGAGCGTTGTCTGTAAACACTAATAAAATATTATATTCTGATAATGTTTTGAATAAAACGTTTAAACATATTATTAAAATTGTTATTTGGAGAAAAGGGTCTGTCTAAAATGTGGTAAGATATTCTCCACATGCCAGACGCAGTATTGCGCTTTTAGCAGCTGCCATTTAATTAACATTGCAGACTTACATATCATTAAATAAATACGAATATTTAGATTAAAAAAACTTAAATTAAAAAAAACAAACACAAGGTTTCAAGTTATTATAAAGGATTGCTGTAATTAGTTTACAATGTTTACTTTCGCCAAATGGATTATATGACAACTGATCTGTCTGTAATGTGTAAAATTTACTTGGCCGAAAGTTATAATTCTGCAACACCTAAACAGCCACAGAAGTATATAACACGCTGATGTTAGAGCGCGCAGCGAGCTGGTGAGTGATTTGGTCGGTGTTTATCCCGATAAAATGGGGCTAATTTAGCTCTAAAAAGGTAATGAGTCTGTCCGGGGTTTGAACCCAGGTGCTATAGAACTGGAGGCGTTCTCATCCCGATGAAATATGCCACAAACATAATTAAGAAACCGGTTTCAAATCACGTCCCAGATGTTTGGGTTAACATACAAGGTGTAATCTACAGAGACATTTCCATTATTCATCCATATTAAGTAGCAGGATGTGGATGTTTGTAGATCTCCAAAGGACTTCATCGATACTGATTGGAAAGATAAGGACCGGATTCGAACGAAAATCAAAGGATCAGTCTAAATAATTTGAAATTTATATATATATATATATATATATATATATATATATATATATTAAATCCGAAAATTGTATAATCTATTTAATATATCATATCATCTTATCTATTTACATATATATATATATCTATCTATCTATCTATCTATCTATCTATCTTGTCTATCTATCTATCTATCTATCTATCTATCTATCTATCTATCTATCTACTGTATATATGTATATATGTTTGTAAGTATGTATTTATATGACTCCCTGTTTATTATCTATCCATCCATCATCAATTGATATCTCTTTTCTGTCTCTCTTTATATATATATATATATATATATATATATATATATATATATATACCAACTAATCAATATATCCATCAGTGCCTTAGAGTAACCTTCTACAGGTTATATAGGGCGCTATATAAATTTTCATATTATATATATTATAGAGAGAGAGAGAGAGAGAGAGAGAGAGAGAGAGAGAGAAGAGAGAGAAGAGAGAGAGAGAGAGAGAGAGAGAGAGAGAGAGAGAGAGAGATAGATAGATAGATAGATAGATAGATAGATAAAAGAAAAGGATAGATAGATAAAAGAGAGAGAGAGAGAGAGAAAAGGATAAAAGATAGAGAGAGAGAGAGAGAGAGAGATAGAGAGAGAGATGAGAGAGATAGATAATATATATATAATATAATGATATATAGATAATAAAAATAGTGGGGGAGAGAGAGAGAGAAGGGGGTAGATAGATAGATAGAGAGAGAGAAGCATAAAGAGAGAGAGAGATAGAGAGAGATAGATAGATAGATAGATAGAGAGAGAGAGAATAGAGAGAGAGAGAGATAGAGAGAGAGAGAGGATAGATAGAGAGAGAGAGAGAGATAGAGAGAGAAGAGAGAGAGAGAGAGAGATAGATAGATAGATAGATAGATAGATAGATAGAGAGAGAGAGAGATAGAGAGAGAGATAGATAGAGAAAGAGAGAGAAAGAGAGAGAGAGAGGGAGAGAGATAGATAGATAGATAGATAGATAGAGAGAGATAGATAGATAGATAGATAGAGAGAGAGAGAGAGAGATAGATAGATAGAGAGAGAGATACAGAGAGAGAGGGAGAGAGAGTATATATTCTGCTCTATTTTAGACTTTTCCTTCTTTTTATCCATTTATCTTTCAAGTAATATAAATGTGTGTTTTATGTTTCGTGTTTCTGAGTGAAAACCACACACATTCACATCCACAGACACATAACTACACAGTTATATGCCTAATTGACGGGGATCGTTTCGGTTATTTAAGAAATACCACCCCACTTACAAACACAAACCGGTATTTATTCGAATCTTCCCCCCCCCATCCCTCTATATTCTCCGCAAATTAAGACACATTACAGACGTGTTATGCTTTATCTCGAGTTGTCAGGCACGGAATAACAACATACCTGACCAAAGGTTAATTACTCTTTCGTTTATCTTTGAAGACAGTTTACTTTTAAACAAACGCATTTGCCACTCATTTAGCATCATCATCATCATCATCATCATCATCATCATCATCAACAACATAATCATCAGTCAAATCTTACAACACCTATACTACTCTATCGTGATTTAGTGTTTATTTATTTACGCTGTAGTTCTTCGGCTCTGTTTATGGTATTTAGCAGTAACGACGACGTTTGGGTGCCATTCTAATTTCGATTTCTTGAAATCGGTGAAATCTAGAGAGTATACTATTATCAAGAGATCATTTTTAGTACCAATTATAAAGAAGCGGTACTGATAAGCTGAGGAGTATTGGTGTGTTATTTGTTACTGCACAATAACTAAAGATGAACAAGTGTAATGTGTCTATGGCACGTCATCCATAACGTGTGATACAGTAATATCACCTGTAATATCACCTGTAATATTACAGGTGAACATGGAAAAACAATTGATCTATCTGCATATATAATAATGTAAAATCGTTAATAGATCAATCTTTCCGAAGAGCTCTGTCTTTGACACTAGTATACATTATATATATATATATATATATATATATATAATATATGCGCCTGTGGTCTAGTTGGTAGCGCGTTGGACACTACACACACTCAGTACGAACCTCGGCGTCGGCATATCTGAAGGGTGTTTCATCTTTGACTTCGCTTCATTACCTTTAAAGGTCGCTCGGCCAATTTAGCCTACCATATGCACAAAAGTGGCCGTAATAATCAATCATTAATAGATTATATATATATTATATATATTATTATTATTATTATATATATATATATATAACCTGGCTCAACAATACGCGGTGACTGAGGTCCATAGTTCAGGTTATTAGTGATTGTTTTCACGCGATAGCGGATATTGGGACGATACACCTTTTGACGGGCAACGTATTTTCACCATTTGAGAACATGAAATCAGAATTAGAAAGTTGAGTAACTTTGGCAAAGACGCAGTATTCTCGTATTTTAGCAATACGACTAACATTGATGCGGCCATATTGTTCAACTGAATACGCTGAAAGTCCCACCATTAGCCCTCAGTATATTGCTCTTTAAATAAACGTTTATTCCCGTCAAATATTCACTGCCACGCTATATTATACCACGAACTTGGTGTAAATAAATAGTCATTTCTGACTATATTTTGTTCGAAGAAAATCACTGAAAATCACCGAATACCTTCCGTACCAATAATCTGCGCCCCAAGGTTCCAACATCCCTGATGTTGATGATGATGATGGTGATTGATGTTTTTCGGCCACATTTGTACACAAGGTGGGAGAAATAGGCAGAGTAACCTCCGACGGTAATGAAGCGAAGTGAAAGATGAAACACCCTTCAGATATGCCCACGCCGATATTCGAACTCGGGTGGTATTGATCTGTGATCCAACCCGCTAACAGTTAGACCAAGGAGGCGACCCTCCAACACCCTTGTTTTAATAGCTTAATATTACGATGAAGCACTCAATATAGGTATCCTATCTTTGTCAGAGGACATCATCAACGTAGATATTGAGTTGTCTTCTTCTAGAACCTCTATGTCGCACCTGGTTTATTAACCTCAAAACGCATACCCTCACAAATACACCCCACCCCCCTTACATGTATATTTACATGCTCAAAAGCACAAATAATCTTTATATTATCTTTCAGTGTTAGAAAAGCACACTTTGGGGGGGGGGGGGTAGTTAAACAAAGCATCATAAAGATTCTAATACATTTACACATAATAATAATAATTATTATAATAATCAATAAACAAACTTTTTAAAGGAAGGATACCGTAAAATATCGGGGATCAATATTGATTCGAAATTAGCGACGTCTATTTGTTTATTTTATTTATTTCATCAACCGGAAGTCGGTCCGATGACATCCGTTAAAACGCAATTAACCAATTATCATCTTAATTATAAGCAGCTAATTAGTGGACTCGAACACGAATGCTCTACTTTAGGAGATTATTATTGTACCACTGAGCCAAATAACGAGTCATATATCTCGTATATAATTCTCAAGTAAATGATGTGGCATTTCTATATAGGCAATCGTGGATTCATGTATGACACCATAATTGGGGCAAACGTCTGTTAAATATGTCATACTCCGACGAAAAGGAAAGAAATATTAACCTCATCGCTAAAAGAAAATTGATTGAAACAGGTATCGCGATAAAACGACGGGTAGTTTCGCGTTGCTATGGTTACTTCAACGAACGCAACACGAGCACGAAAGGACAAATACGTCACGTGGCTTATTAGTTGCTGGCAACCGATTTGCCCTAAGACGGCTTTGTATTTGTTTTCAATTTTCGGAAAGCAAGGTTATATGACTTTTAATCATAGGATGGCCAGCCATTTTCAAGATGACTTAATTAACTATATGCTATTAGCCATTTCCAATTATTCATACGAGAAAACAACCATTCCATGCCACGTCCGTGTGATACACAGACGGATACCGGGATGTTATTAGAATTTTAAAATATTTGATTTTATTGCCGGAACAGGTGATGGAGATGTTATTATTATTATTATTATTATTATTATTATTATTATTATTAAACACCAGATACTATAAATGCTGTGCTGGCCTGTACTGTTGTTTGCTCGATAGCTAATTGGCCTAAGGCTGACAACTTCTTTGTATCGTACCCGCCGAGCTGTAATACTAATTTAAAGCTTTAGTAATAAAATCTTCTGAATACAGACAGCAGGAGGTGAATAAATGGGAAAATGACTAATGTTTATACCACGTGATCAATATCTTTATCGATTAGTTAATGGTTGTATTTTGTGTAATTGGATGTCATTTTCTCATTGCAGGCCACGTGACAAGCCTAATGTCGGGTGACTAAGTGCTCTATTCTCGGCCCAGACACGTGATTTCCGTTAAGACGACAGCGGTTTGTGACTGTCAGATGTCCAGGTTTCAGCTTCAGAATGGTATTAGTCATGTCGAAAATGGCAGATCTCATGTTTGACATTTCGTACTTTGAATAAAATTGTTCTTATCTTGCATGTACGAGCGCGCGCGCGCGCACACACACACATACAGACAGAGAGAGAGAGAGAGAGAGAGAGATAGAAGGAGAGAGAGAGACGCTTACACACACACACATACACACACACACACACATGCACATTCTCGCCATATGTTCCCGGTGTGACTAACATCGAGATTAAACAATTCTCTCTCGTACCCCCCCCCCCACACACTCTCGCACCCCTCTCTCTCTCTCTCTCTATATATATATATATATACTCATAAATTATAATATATACTCATACATTATAATAGTTTAGGTGAAAGGCCTTTATACGACATAACAGACAAACATTACAACACCGTCTAACAAGAGGATAAGGTATACCCTCAAGGGAAACAAGAACTACGATGTTAGTCAAGGAATGCCCTGAAAGAACTCGATTAAAGGTTAATTAGTTGACCTGTTTGCATAATATTATCGCTTTGTAATTATCGGCACGCGTTTGATGTAATCTGGAAACTACATTCTCTTTTCGGTTATATGGTCGCCGTCGTGGTCTAGCAGTAGCGTGTTGGACCACAAACCACTACCACCCGTTTTCGAATCTCGGCGTAGGCATACCTGACGGGTGTTTCATCTCGGACTTCGCTTCATTACCTTTGGTACCCTTTGGCTGTAAAACACCAGCCATCATCATCATCATCATCATCATCATCTTGTTGGTTTTATGTCATTTGATATATATATATATATATATATATATATATATACCAAGATTGAAGTGTCATAGTCCACATGACTATTTTTGATCACGTGATATCGATAACACGACATTGACAATCTTGCTTACAATGCCACACAATCTGTTTGCAAAACGTCCAGCCTCAGAACACTGCCGGTTCATTAATACTACTTTGCCCGCTCGGCAGTACCCATGGGCCTCCTACGTTGATGGATGTTTATCTTGATACACGAGACCACCTAATTTCTGATAATTGGACGAACCATCCGGCATAGATATGGGAGCATAGAATGTACGTATTACATACGTGTTGGCCGGCATACCATTGGATTTATGATGGATTACTGATTGGGTTAATGGCAAGGTATTAGTCGCCGAAGGAAGGACGAAATGGCCAGTAATTGTCCATCCTTCGGTGTGGCGTTGATCGGAAGCTGCTGTTTCAGTGACCTCAATGTTCATAGGATGGCTTACGGCAATTATGCTGTTTTGTGGAATATGGCGTTTTAGAGGAACTACAAGGAAAGAAACACAAGCAAAATAGAACAACAGGAATTGAATAACTAGTTATGCTATAACTTGAACAAAAAAGAATTGCGAACATTATTCTGGAGAAAGCAGCCCCAACTCAGATGACGTCAGATGAAAACAAGCGTATTTGGTGTTTGGATATTCACTGATAAATGCCATTTAGACTTGGAGAGAGAGAGAGCCTTTTCTGGGAAGGATCGATAATGCAGTCCATTCTGCATTTGTTTTAAATGTGTTATAATAATGGGCTATATTTCATGATGTTCGCCCTGCTAATGGGATAGGTCAAAACAATAACGTGAACATCTTCGCAATCGTCACGGATGACCGAATCTTCACTGATCGACGATATTCGAAACGAATCGAATCCGCTTACGACCTACGTTGGCCAATGGCGACGCAGCGAGCTGACCTACATTTCCGCTGACCTAGATAGGATGAACATAACGGGAACTATGCACGTTCGGAGTTACGAGGAGCCGCTGATGGAGTTTCCGGCCTACCGCCTCCACAAGCGCCTCATCACCTATCTGCCGCCGATCCTCATCCTCTTGGGTACAATAGGCAATGTCCTCTCGGTGATAATCCTTAGTCGACGTTCGTTACGTAAACAGTCGACCTACTTCTACCTGGCTACGCTCAGCTCGGCCGATACCGTCGTCCTGTACGTCGGCTTGTTACGCATCTGGCTCGGCGAAATCCTCGGTCAGGACATCCGGGACCGGAGTGACTGGTCCTGTCGGATCATCAGCTTCCTCGGCTACACGATCAGTGACTTCTCCGGTTGGCTGATCATAGCCGTCACGCTCGAGCGATTCTTCGCCGTCCGCTATCCATTCCGGGTTTCCGGATCGCGCGGCCGCCAGAGGGCGCTGAAAGTGGTCGGCGCCATGTTGCTGCTGATGTCGTTGGTGAACTGCCACTTCTTCTGGAGCGTCCGGGTCGTCTACATGAAACACGGCGACGAGTACACGGCGAAGTGCCACTGTACCGAGCCCTATCTGAAGCTGATCGATGACGTATGGCCGTGGGTGGATGCCCTTATTTACTCGTTTCTCCCCTTCGTCGTCATCCTCGTTCTTAACACGCTTATTATTCGACAACTGGTCAGAGCGAGGCGTCGCCGTGTGGCGCTCAGCTCAGCGGTCACGTGCCGGAAGTGCCACGCCGCCGACGGTTGTCGGGTATCGGATAGAGACGGCGGCAAGATAACGGTGATGCTTCTCGTAATATCGCTCGCCTTCCTCGTGACCACCTTGCCCATGAACGTCGCCCTGATAACGAGCAAGTTTCTGGTCAAACGTCGGCCCGACATCGGCACGTTGATAAGACTTCGCCTCGTACTCACCGTAACCGAGTTGCTGATGTACCTCAATCATTCCATTAACTTCCTGCTGTACTGCGCCGCCGGACACAGGTTCAGAGCCGAGTGTGTGCGTCTGATGCTCGGCCGGAAGTCGACGCCGGCTCATCACGTGACCGATATCAGTGGCGCCATCTCACATGCGCTGCACATGCAGGTGATCAAGCCCAGTGATGCTATCAATACACCATGAATGATAGACATGTTGCCTTGTATGATATATATATATATATATATATATATATATATACGTGTGTGTGTGTTGGTGTGTGTGTGGGGTGTGTGTGTGTGTGTGTGTGTGTGTGCGTGTTTTATCTACGTTGATCATATGACCGAAGAGTGACTAAATAGGGAAACATCCCACAATGTCAATACCTTGTGTACAAGTATTTGTTGGTGTAATATGATATTATTTTTTAGCACGAAAATCGTCAAAATCGTGCAATCAATTTGTTTAGGAGTGGCGCCAGTTCTTTTTCACATTAAACATACGCGCCGACATTCAATACAGTCAGGTCTCGTTTATCCGTACCCTTGCGTGCCTATTGGAATCGTACAGATTAACAAATCGTGCGGATTGTTGAATCAACCACAAATAATGCTTTGTGTATTCTGCTTTATTATTCACAAATTCTGGTACATGACATACGTATATCATGAAAATTTGTGAAACGTACATATTATGTATAGGCATATTGATAACAATACGTATGTCTTAAGTTTATTACTTAATTCAGTCTGTATAGTAAATTTTATGTTTAAGCGAAATCGTCTTTTTACAATATGTTTCTTATGTGATAATTTCTCCAAGCATTTAAGTTAATAATAAAGAAAATAATAAGGTGTGATTTCCACAGGAAATATACTGGACCGAAACGTGAATATTAATTATTCCAGCAAACAAAGATTAAGAGTTGTATTGTTTTTGTTTTTATTATGATAACATAGGCCTTGATTTAATTACAACACAAAGGACAACCTAATTAATAGCGACGCTCAATGTGATGGTAGAAGTGCTAATTGACCGGTCGAACACATTCTTTTGTTGGTCACGAAATGTGAAAACGCAGACCGCCAATTTGTGGCATCGAATTGGTTCAAATGTTCATGGTAGTTGTGGCGACCAAAGACAAAATGAAGTTACGTACGGCCGGATTAACGAATTTCTATAACATGTTTTATGTGCATTTCGTTTTCAAGAGGTGCGAGCGCAACAGAAAGATGAATAACCGGATTATCGGAGCATTTTAGCATGTGTGCGGTTGGTTCCCTTGAAATATCGTGAGAACTGCGTTGCGACCGGATTACTGGCGTGCGGTTTAAAGGAGAGAGAGAGAGAGAGAGAGAGAGAGAGTGAGCGTGTTTCAGCATGTTTTTATGTAATATGTTATTTTACATAGTCTGCATTAAGCTTGAAATGTATTATTAAAATTTGATTCGATTTAAATAAAAATATCTATTGGTCGGCTTTCATGCTGAGTACAATAAGTACGCCGCTATCTGGAACTATGAACCGGAATTAAATTTATCTTTTATTGGCAAACGAAGAGATTTATGAATGAGATGAATTGAACAATTTATATTGTATCATATGAACGAGAGATCTATAATTGGGAACTGAGTTCATTATAGTACCAAAGTGTAAAGTAGCGTAATGAAAACCTATTAAATATATTCCATTCCGATATAACATTAAATATTATTTTTAATTAAATGAGTAGACACCGATTAGGTGATAATCTAGCGCCTTAAAGTGGCACGTTTAAGTTCTCATCACTTCCATTATCAAAGTACTCCTGGTTAACTATCAAATATTTAGGAATATTGACAGCGATTCCAGTCTTCACAGAATGTATTTCTCGACAAACTACCAAAGTGATTTGTTTTTATTTCTCATTGCGTTTTAATGACAGCTTAGTACTCAGGCCATTTGCATATTCACCAGCCTCGGCGACTAGAGTCTATCATTATCAATATATCAGACAAAACACTATATATGCAAAAAAAACTACTATATATATATATATATATATATATTAATATACATATACATTGTATATGAATTTGCTCCTGGTTTTAGTTCGAGTAATTGCTGCATGTGACGTCATATGCTATATATTTTCGGCCAACTCTCTATTACCATATACAAATATTTCTCTAAACAAAATTATGTGATACAAAGAGATTATCTGTTTCGTTGACTTGGCAACAAATTTGTAAAAGTGTGGAGATTTGTAAATATTGTGCTATATATATTATAAATGACAAAGTTTTAATGGAAAGTATAACCATGTCATAACTCCTAAATCTCCATTCAATTATTTCGATTTGAAGTGGCTCGTGTTAGTGAGGAAAACATAATAGCATAACGTTCAGTTTTGTGAGCATTTACGACATATGCTATAGTCTTTTCTTACGGCATGGATAATTCATAGTCATAATGTTCGATGTAGGCTTTACATTTTCTTAGAATAGTCGATGTAAATAATACAGGTTTTCGAAATTGATCAGCTGCACATCATTCAGCTGCACAATTATTGCACATTATTCTCAGCACTGGCTTGGCTTAAAAACTATTTCAGCTATTCACAAAACTAAATAATTTGAAAAAAAGGCTGGTATTTGAACCACACTTTGTAAAGTATACCGATTTGCCCGCTTCACCGTAAACCTCAGCTATTACCAAGCCGTTAGTGTTCAGTGAACCGTTGATAGATAGGATTCACACAGTTCCCGGAAAACACACGCAGCGTGATACAGTAAGCGGCAAGCATTATATTACTTAGAAGTAACTAATAAATTTGACATTTATTGAAAAACAACGACTTAAAAAGATAGCGTCAGATTGCTGGGAATAATTAATAAACGATAAAACGGTGACTGGGTTAGATTTAGATAAGTGGGCATGTACCGATATGAAAAGATAATACTAAGTTAATTAGAAACAAATTATCTCTAGAGTTATCAATTAAGATCTGATACGATCAGATAATTGATGCCTGGCCGCAATTATCACGCTTGGTCTCTGGTCCGGGAATTGCTATATAAGCCAGTAGCGATGGAGTCGTGAGCCTAGCGGTTAAGCACCCGGCACTTGGTGCCAACGGTCACAGGTTCGAACCCCGTAAGAGGTCGAAACCTTTCCAGGGATTAATTTCTCGGCTCATTACATCGTGGGTGGCTGACCACGTTAAATGGTGCTGCCGTCTCCACTGAATTATTTAAAATAAAGGGGGACGTTAAAAACCCCATGAGGACGTAAAACACTCTGTCAGTGACCACCCTCAGGGTATTTCGGCTCCACCTTTCCGTATTGCTCCCCTGTGAGTGGTGGGGGAGGATATTTCTCAACCACTCCAACATAGAGGCTGTGCTGATTAAGCGACAGCCTGGGGATTCTCCCCGAACAACACAACAAACTCGTGAAGATTGTAAACCAGCGAATCAACCAGTGAATCAGGCAGTCATCAAAGCAGCGAATGAGGCAGTGACATATGGAAGCAGTGCCTTTAGCAGCTCGACACTGGCGCGTGTTACTTGATATGCCTATTGTATAGTGGAAATAAACCCTACCAGACGTAGCAGCAAATTACAGCGAGTCTTCCGTCTTTTGTGTGTGAAGGAACGCGCAAATGAAATAGTAGAATTGTTTGCCGTCCGAAATATCGCTATTACGTACGGCTGCGGGCATATAATTCTATAGTGGTGACCCCGACGTGATTGGTAAACTGCCGATCTCAGAAGACGGAAGACTCGGTGTATTTTGCTGCTTCGGCTACATTGGCCCTTCAATCCCCATTGATAATATATCTATTGTATTCGTGCACATATAAATAGAAATTGAAAATAAATTTCAGACAGACAGACAGACAGACAGACAGACAGACAGACAGACAGACAGACAGACAGACAGACAGACAGACAGACAGACAGACAGACAGACAGACGTGTTCTTCGCAGTATGGGAGATTAGTCTGAAATCCAGTGTTCTCGAATATAAGTCATTTGGGCCTCACAACACCTAACTGCATCTACTAGGGGGTGCTTAATTAGGCGTGGGTGAACGTTTACTAACTAATGAGGGCAAACGTATGAGGATTAGCCTAAAATGTGAGTAAATTATAATATTTTCACAGGTTTAAAGCCATATTTCATTCCAGTCCAGTACTAATTCATTCTGCAGTACTGCTTTTTTGTTTTTTGCTAAGTCATTTCGCTGCTTTCATATGTAGGTAGAGTGTACACACCACAGTTTTGTCGCGTGTTTTACTTAAACTGTTATGTTGGTTGGTGCACCGAGAGCCTATAAAAGGCCTAACTTTTCACCATAGTCAGAGAACAACTTGTGACACCTGACCTGTCTGACCTTCACCTATACGGTTGCTATATTTATGAATTGTTTAGGTTTTCGAACCTAGAATGAATCCGAGGTCAGCATCTGTGATAGAGAAATGTTCAGATGTAAAGGTTTCGTTTGAACCACAGTAGATTACTGTGGGTTGTAAAATGTGGTGTCTAAGTAGCTTTCTTGTATTAACTTATATATATATATATATATATATATATATATATATATGCATTATGTAACGCACGTCGACGCACAGACACTCGCCCAATGCGCGGAAACACACACACACATATGTACACATTCGCAAAGTAACGTCCATGCGGACCCTTTTTCAGAGACGGCACAAATCAGTTATAAGAAAGGTGCAGAAAAGTATACGGATAACATAATTGTTCCGGAAGAAGTGTTTATTTGCTAACAGAACAAAGGTGTTATAATAATGATATTAATGATTAAACTACAAATTGAAATAAAACGACACGCCTTTTGTTCCATAGAAAGTATATATCTATTGAGAATAGTATATGTTGTTTTCTTTTTCCACCTGTCTATTAAACTGTTCAGTTAGCAGTATTATTCATGACATGTGTAAGTTAATAATAATGTGCTAATTATAGACTTATAACAATATGTTTTGTTGTTGTCATTTCTCCCCCCCCCATCTACTACATGGCCTATCTTCCTTGCTGAGGGCTCCCCCGTGGTCTAACTGGTAGCGCGTTCGACCATAGACAACTACCAGCTGAGTTCGAATCTCGGCGAGGGCATATATGAAGGCTGTTTCATCTTTGACTTCGCTTCATTACCATTTGGATGTCGTCGCTCGACCCATTTAGCTTACCATGTGCACCAAAGTGGCCGTAAAACATCAATAAATCGTCAGTAGATTCTTTGCTGATGTAGCGTGAGATACTCCGCTGAGCCAAAGAATTATAACGAACGTAATCTGGACTTCCATTTCATAAAACAATGTATGTTGATAAAACGGCTGAGATAATCACCGCTTTTAAACTGTGTTCATTATATACTACAAATACCCCGAAATAGAAAATTTTGAATACAAATACGGAATGGATTAAAAGGACTCTGCTACACTAGCATTCGTACCTGGAACCTGGTTCAGACAAGTGTCATGATGAACCAACATCAAAGATATTTATGCGGCATAATTATATAGGTTTATCAGTACTACCGGGACAGGTGGATTGCTATTATTTAGACTTGTTTGTTGGGACAGCATTAAATATTCTCTGGTTTTGACATGTTTAAACAAATTTGTTACCAATTCCAGTCCTGATTAGCATTAGTTATTATATCAATGATGTTCTTCTGTGATCTGATTATAATATATGGCTATGAGAACAGAAAAACAACACACATTTCTATTCTGTTATAGTAATATTATGTAATGAAAATGTTAATCAGCATTCTAAATATGAAATAATTCTTAAAATTAGACGAAAGTGATTTAACCAAATATTGGGGGGGGGGATTTCAAAATGCTGACTGTTAAATTGTTAAAATGTGTCCCTTTTCTTAGCTGAGGTAGACTACATATCGTCCGAATATTAATATTAATATTGATTTAATAACCTTTTGTTGATTACTGGATGGAGATAGCTGAATGTAAACAAAACGAAAACGCTTTGAAAAGATAGCCGGATCTTTATTGGCGAATAAAATCCAACAAATAATAGATAGAATTATGTGATACAAACAGTGGTCTCAGAACAGTTCGTGATGTTCTACATCCGAACAATAACAAATACACATTGAAACAGTTGTTAAGCTAGATTCTACTTCAGAATGCATTTTGGAAGTAGAGCTGAAAACTAGAACAACATAATATTGCCGAATGAACTGTTGAACAGAAATTAAATTCCAAAACAGGATAATTAATAATAGTGATCGTATCGATAATAATTGAACTAAATCAATCTGTCTGTAAAATTAATTCGATACCTTCACAGTTTAAGTGCCATCTTCGAAGAAGACTATGTGCTATAATTAATATGTGTTGTCATCAACTCATTTAGTAGATAAGGATATAACGAAACTTTATTATTCATCATACACCAGAATGTAAGGGGCCTTTTAACGTGTCCGAATATTTGAATTACTTCGTACAAAGGGGAGTCGGTTTCACCGAAAGAAAACCAGAGAAATATACCCACACACAATGCCTCACAGGTGAAATATGCCACCAATAAAGAACTTAGGATTTATTTATTTAATCTGTTTGATACACGTACTTTCATTAGTAACTCGCGGTGTGTGAATTTCACATCGAAATGTACCCATAGAAAAAAAAAGACCCAACAACCCAACCCTGTTCTACAAAACGTAACCGTTTCATACGCGTATGACATACTGATGAGGCTGAGTCAGTTCTTGATAGTCAAGAGTTTTTCCTCTCTATCTCGTTTACACTTCTTGCAGCTGTTGTAGATGAACAGATCTAGCACTTCGCCTATTGTAATTACGCTGGCACCCATAAGCAGACCCATCAGTCCTCCGACGTCGCCTGAAAAGTGTTAGTTTTGTCTTATTAAAAACGCAGAATTTTGTCACATCACCACCAACAACAACAACTTGTTAGCGTAATCGCTTGAAACATAATTCACGCACGCACGCACGCACGCACATATTTACACAAATGTGTCAACTTTGTTATGTATAATGTAGCATTTGCAGTGTTGTCCTTTGATGTAGCCTTAACAAACGACCTTCTAATAATTGATGGAATACTTGTTGATGTATTTATACTGGTGGAGTCGTTTGTTACTCCAGCAGACATCTCTGTGGGCATTAAGTTGGGGGCAGAGTGTTCTCTCGTACGGTGAGTAATTAGGTTACGTCGTATAGAAAGATGGCTATTATAATCCCGACGAATAAGTCGGAGTATCGGAGAACTGCCTGAAATACTGTGTTCTCGATTATAGATCAAATAAATCAAGCGGATGGCCGCTTTAGTTTAGACTCGACCACACCTAACTGCATATACTAAGGGACGCTAAATTAGGCGTGGATGAACGTTTGCTTAGTAATGAACGGAAACGTATGTGGATTAGCTGTTAGGTTTGAGTAAATCATAGTATTTACTCAGGATTCAGGCGCTATTTCGTTCTAGTCCAGCATAAATCTGCTGTACAGCATTCCTACTTTATTGTTAGCTTAATCATTTTGCTGCTTCCATATGTGGGTAGTGTATACGACACAACTTTAGCATGTGCTCAGCTGGAACTGTCATGTTGGTTGGCCCGCCGAGAGCCCATAAAAAGCATGACTTTTCATCCTGATCAGACAAAAACTTGGCTGCCACGAACCTATCGGACTTCTGTCCCTACGGTTGATATAGGTAAGATTAGTTTAGTAATTCCAACTCAGTATGGAGCTGAGATCACTATATGTGGTATCGGAATGTTTTTATGCATACGTTACCACTGATTCACGGCAAATTACTAATGAATGTAAACCGTGGTGTCAAAATAGTTATTCTTTTTACGTATTAGCCTACTATTGAATCACACGCATGCTGTGGTCTCAGCTGGTACTTTTTTGTTTGCTTCCGCTTTTTGTATGTAGCCGATATATAACTTCTTCCCTGTGGGCGTGACATATTTGTTACGTAAGAAAAGCGGATTAGCGGGATCCCACAGGTTGATGAGTGACCCAGACATATATAGGTCTACGTTTGTATAGATGTGTTGAGGTCTACATTCTTTTGTATGATTAAATTGAACTATGTATAGATTAAAATATGTATAAATTAATGGAGGTATGGGTTTTAAAGGATGCATAAGAGTTCATATTCTGAACCAGTGCCACTATATATATATATATTAAAACACACACACACGCGCACACATACACACGCGCGCGCACACACACGCACGCACACACACATACACAGATACACAAGTACACATACACACACGCACTTTCGTAAAGGCTACTCAGTATAATATATATATATATATATATATATATATATATATATATATATATATATATATATATATATATATTATTAGAGAGAGTTATCTCTGTTTAAAGAAACTAACTTACTTAGTAAATTAGAATATTCATATACTTTGGTTTCCACAACCTTTCTGTCAGACATATCTTGATAAAAGATGTCCACACGAAGGAAGTTGTTTCTGTAAGTATAGAATATAGATAGAAATAAGGCTTCATTTATTAAAGAACGAGGCAACATCGGTATCTCGCCTTAATCGATTCTAAAGGAAATGATAAAATAGGGATATTTTATTTGTCATCGTTTATAGCACGAAATAGGTTTGTATGAAATGTGAATGAAACCGCCTATCTAAGTGCCAATCTTACCTGTAAAATTCTAAATCTACTTTGTTACCCTTGATGTAAGACTTGAAGTATTTCTTTGTTTCCCTGACGGCATCGTTTAGGTCGGTAACTTGATGTTCGAACTGTGATACTAAAACGCGTAGGTTTCTCGTCTTTTCTTCCCAGAACACACTTCCGTCTCCGTTTGTTTCGATGCCGTAACTTGTAATCGGGAGGGGAATCCCCTGTATAACCTGTAGTGTGGGTAGAACAACATCTGGGTTTTTGATGCCGATATGGTTCCAATAACGGCTCCTTGTGTTGACGTATTCCGGCTTTATGTAAGCCATTATAGTATAATAAATCTGACCTATTTCTTCTTCAATGTTCCGCAGTCTCATATGGCCAATGTCCATTAATCGTACCAAGTTAATCTTGGCCCCGTAAAGATTGTTCTCAATTCCGTGCAGATCGAACGATTTGCTGAGTTCCTCCAGCGATATTTCGTCATCTCTGTATCTCTGGAGTAGATGTTGAAATCTAGCATTGATGTCGATAAACGAAGGACGGTATTCGGCCAGAAGCGACTTCAGCTCAATTCTGTAGTTTTCGTATTCCTTAAACAGTTTCGCGATTACTTTGTTGCACTGCATGACCCAGCTGTACTCTAGAATGTCTTGCGTCATGTGTAACGCTGCAGTCATTTGCTGAATCACGGATTGCGTCCGCGTGCCTGATTCCTTCATAGATTTCATCATTTCACTAAATCTTGCGCGCACTGCCTCGATTGTACCCGTCTCTACTGGAGCACTAAGATCCCGAAGCCACGGGATGTTGTTGTACTCTTGAAGAGTGGTTTCCACATCAGATAACATAGTCGAAGACAGCTTTTGTGGTACTGTTTCGATCCAGTTCGCGATTAGTTCGTTAAGCATCGTAGTCAGCGAGGTTTCCGTATTAGATTCTAGACAATCAGTACAGCGAAGTGGAAGATTGGCCTGGATCGGTTCTAACAAGGATTTGTTGAGAACAAACTCCGGTATGTCATGAACGTTGACGTTATAATGAGGCATGTTACGGAGCGAAGATATGAAGTTCTTTATTGTCTTTATCAGCGTCTGATTATAACGCGTTATAGATCGATAGAGGTAATAGTCACACCTTGGAGGTAGCCACTTCTTTGTCACATAACCATCTTCTGTTACCGGCAAGTAATAATTAGGGTTATAGTCATATATATATATATATATATATATATATATATTTTATAAGAATTTTAAAAGCAAAAGTATCCTGTTTATCTAAGTCAATTTTCAAATATTAAAAGTTAAAATAAGCTTCAAATTTGTTGGCAAATAATAGTATAATAGTTTCATTCAAACATAAAAGTTATAAATGAATATATATATATATATATATATATATATATATCCTCTCATTGGCTCGTCATTCTGTATATAATGGGCTATTTATGGTTTTCAGGTAATTCTGCTAGGTTCCCTTCAAGGTTTGATATAGGAAAATATCTTAGAATATACATGTATTTTGTGCCATCTCTTGAGGATTCATGAAACACTAGATTATACATACACCGATATTTGGTTTCGGTTATCCCACGTACTAAAAATATTAATCCCACACTGGTATTTACAATAATTATTTAACAGTGTGCCCTATAAAAAGCCATATTGGATGTAAATACTTAGACTTAAATTTAGACCGCCTCTATGTCTTTGTGGGTAAGAGCGTTGGACTTCCATACTCATGGTCATTCTGTGCGGGAGGTCGTAGGTTCGAATCCCGGCCGTGAGATTATAGTAGGGGGAGGTTTTTCATCCAACCAGGCAACTGGCAAGGTTTTCTCCGCCGAATATGCCATTTCTATAAACAGTGTCACGTTCTGCTAACATACGGTTTTAGATATATTTTAAATACGTTTTTCTCATAACTAGTCATAGCTGATGACTATAAGTTAAACATATATGCGATAAAATTCGTACGCCGATGTGCGTTATAGATTGATATCGTAATAGTCCTATCTCCTAAACTTTCAACCCGAAACTAACCTCCCGTCTTCTGTACAGTTTGAAAAGCATTCCAGAGAATCTGTCGGCATCTCGGTGAAGAAACAAGCATAATAAGAACAAAGGCTATTGTGTAAAACAAACTTCCTGGAAGGATCCATTAACGACATTCCGAGATAGAAAGTCGGCCTAGAAACGAGGATGCTCGCAATTTTTCGGATTATGCTATCATAAATGAGTACATCGCTGGATTGTAATGGATCGTTTTGGATTATGTGCCCGTAGCTGGCAACGCGACGCATTGCGCTACCCGGGAAGGTGGCCATTGTGTCACAATGTAGGAAGCCAATTCCAAGGTGAAGGGGTCGGGGGGGGGGGGGGGAATTTGGCGCAAACGAATACATACCAAAATCGAAGATAGTTTATAGGATAAGAACACTATTAATAACGCGAGTCGGAAAATAATTATCTACTAAAATAGATCCTTACCGCTTTGATCAGCTTGTTGAGGACTCTGGGTGATTCTCTCAGACTCACTATGGTTATAACCTGTAAAGTATATACCATCAACCGTGATAACATGAAGAACAACGTTATAACATAAATACGAGATCAATTTAGGGTACGCACGCACTCGTGACTGTTTACATTGAGGGTCGTGTCATTGTGGTTTGATTAATCCGGAAGAACTGGCCGGGATTAAGTAGGTGCAAACTTCAAATCCAGATCGGGCAATGTATAAAGGGTGGTTTATCATTTCCCGACAGCGTTACGTTTAGATATTGTTCCGCCCCTTTCGACTACGGCGTGCACAAGCGCCTGCTCGGGACAGCAACATTTCAACACGTATATATATATATATGCTTGCATATGTACATGCATGCGCTCGCGCGCACACACTAACACACAAATACGCATACACACGGCTTTCCGCTTATTTTATGATTCCATTCATCAACTCGTATTTATAATGGCTTGCACAACATCAGATTCACAGTTTGGCGTTATACGCATAATTAAGATGGCAAAATCCTATAAATCTTCTTGATTTCGCCCGTTACTTTCCACATAGTACGGGGGGCTCCTCCTCGGTGGTCTAGT
This sequence comes from Paralvinella palmiformis, assembly GCA_025642065.1. Lineage (NCBI taxonomy): Eukaryota > Metazoa > Annelida > Polychaeta > Terebellida > Alvinellidae > Paralvinella > Paralvinella palmiformis. The sequence goes on from JAODUP010000498.1 coordinate 98,064, forward strand.
TGGTAGTGCGTTCGACCACAGATCACTAGCACCCGAGTTCGAATCTCAGCGTAGGCATATCTGAAGGATGTTTATCTTTGACTTTGCTTCATTACCTTTGGAAGTCGCTCGGCCCATTTAAAATAGCATATGCCCGAACGTGGCCGTAAAAAACTTCAATCATCAACATCCAGTGTTTAGTATTGCTTGCTGCCGGAGTGATTTTGAAGGTGTACTATTTTCTTCAAACACAACTGACACGATCCAGAAAGGCTTCGTATTAGAAGGTCATTTTGTTTAAGACGTTTATATGATTAGATACCATGCGTCATCACTAATTTGATAAAATCGAGTGCTGTGACACGGTTCTCCTCGACTAGAGACCAATCTGCAAGTTTTTCTGCAATCCTGCGCCTTCTCATCGTCAAAGTGCAAACTAGATATAGAGACTTCTTTAAGTCCGATTGCATTACGTCTTGCGGACGAAATGGTTCATTCTAGCGCCTCGGTTACGAGGAGAGAATAAGTAAGGACGCCACTTAGTTGTCCCGAGTATATTTGGCGAAGCACCGGTAGGAGTTTGATTGGGGATAAGAGGAGACGATCCGGGTCTTTGATTCCGGAACCAGAGTTCATTTCTGGGAATAGTTATACTAAGGCGTCCAAAACGCGGATTATATTATTAGCGATTCAACTGCAAAATGGTAGGTCCAAGATGTATGTGTGTGTGTGTGCGTGCGTGCATGTGCGTGTATGTGTGTGAATTTTTGCGTGCGTACAAGAAAAATACAAACATACGGAGGCAGAGAAGCAACGGGAAAGATATATCAAAATCCAGACAGATGCTATGGCAAGAATTATATTTCCGTAATATAATTAATAAACAACGTACCATCAATATCGGTAACATTATAGCTACTGTTTAAACTTCCATTGGTTGACGTATCTGGAAAATTAACGTATTTATATAGAAATAAAATTGGATAATTATGTGTCTCAATCAAATAACTGCTCTCTCTCTCTCTCTCTCTCTCTCTCTCTCTCTCTCTCTCTCTCTATATATATATATATATATATATATATATATATATATTCTAGTCGACAATTAACAACTGCTGGTAATTGGCTAGTATATCTTACCATTAGTGCTCTCTGCTGTGGAATTGTTCGGATTAAAAGTTGTCATCGCATCATCTGAATCTGGCAAAACCCAAGCGAAAAGAAGACGGAGAGTGGTTCAAGTTTTACATTTGTTTTAGAAACGAAATAGACAATCAACACGTCGGTGAGTGAACAACTTAAACGACAACTATGCCTATACTAGACGCTTCATAACTAAACCAGTTCGATATCAGGTTGTTTCACGATTTTGAGGTCAGTTTGGGTGACACAATTAAATGATTGAGGGGCTAATACTATAGGATATCAGCTACTGGTAATAGTGAAGCCATATATTCTAAATTCTAAATTTATTTAGAATTAATCTCCCTAATTAGAGGTGTCCAGCCACGTAAAAACTGCTCATTTTTCGGCCATTATTATTATTATTATTATTATTATTATTATTATTATTATTATTAGTATTAAATATGGAATTTCACGGAAGACCATAATATTACATTGTGCTAGAACAATATTATATTATATTAATGCGTTCTCGGTCTATTAGGGCTAGATCGATTAATAAGTGTATTATCTATTCTTGTATTGTTGCAGTTAAGCGATTATTTCATCCAGTTCACGAATTTCTCATAAGATGGAACCGAAAAACCGCAACGAAAACATAATTGCCACAAAAACGTGATTGTTCAATTACTTTAAAAAAAAAAATAGAGAGACACATTGGCGGGATGTCACCGAATCCTGTAACACGTGATTACGAAGTTGGGAAAATAATGGCTGGGAAGGATTTACTGCTTTTGGCAATAATTGGGAATCGATCCCGAATGTGGTGATGCGCCTAAATTTAACTTTGTTTATTCTAGGAACGACCCATCGTAATAAACAACTCGTTTCGGTTCTAGTGATTGGTTTCCTAGCCTTATATTTTCGTCTTGAATTATGCATAGGAGATAAGTGATTGGATAGGTTCCTTGCATCCTGTGATAGAAATAAAAAGATTTACCTGGATCAAATAGTGGCACATCTAGCAATTCTGAATGGGGTATTGGCGGATCTTCTGCAATTTGGGATAACAAAGACGATGATAACAACAACAACAACGACAACAGCAAGAACAATAATAATAATAATACTGATTTATTTAACACATGCGTTATGTAATTTACTGGATAAATTCTGTCAAATAACCTCTTTGTAGGTTTAAAGATGAAAAGATCTTGACACATTAACAAAATGCATTAATAAATCTATTCCAAACCAAATTAGTTTATATTGTTGCTAGAAAAGATTAAGATCTTTGTTATAATCAAATAAACCATGATCTAGTTAATTCTACCATTTAATGAGAGGAATAAATACTTACCTTCGCAAAACGGTATATTACAGAGTTCCCATGCTACTGGTCCATCAGCAACGTAACACCAAGGCCCAGCATAATAGCCTTTCGACGGATTCCTGCAATAGTTACTGGCTTCGGATAGACTCGAATCTGGAAAGTTTGCCGCATCGGAATGTTTAGTTTGGGAGTCCCAGCGCTGACACCGGTATCCCGACAACGTCGTATTCATTTCGCCAACATACTCGAAGCCGGGAAAGGTGGATTTGCATCCTGCATCTACGTGTATTAGATAACGAGAAATATGTACGCAACATGGCACGGATTTGACGATGATAACGAGGATGCTGCCGATTGATCTTTTACGGCCAGTTTTGTGTACATGGTAGGCTAAATGGGCCGAACGGCCTCCAAAGGTAATGAAGCGAAGTGAAAGATGAAACACCCTCCAGATGTGCCGACGCCGAGTTTAGAACTCAGGTGGTAGTGATCTGTGGTCCAACGCGCTACCAGTTAGACCACGGAGGCGCCCCCCGTCGTACGAATTTATTATTGCTAAATACGAATGCGCATTGCGTTATTGATTCTTACTTTTGTCATCGGCGCAGAACGGTATATCGCACGAGGTGACAGCGCCGGTTGTATTGAAACACCAATGGCCGGAAATAGCATAGGTGGGATTTCTGCAGTAGTTCTCTGAGTTGAAGGTCCTTTCGTTTCTTAGCGGTTCTGGAAAGTGACCGTTTTCCGCAATTAGCAGAAAATTGCAACCCACGTAGGTATCCGTCTTCGGCTGATAATGCGCATCATGGAGCAGCAAGTCCGGATCGTCGAAGCTGTAGCCGGTCATGTTTACAACTTCGTAGCAAGTAGTCTTATTGCGGGTGCAGATCGTGTTATTGCAACAGACCTTCGGATTAGTCGAGGCGCAGCAGACCTTCTCCGCGTCCCAGTACTGGCACGTTTCGTCCGCATTCGACGACGTGTAATTGCAGTACCCGGTCGAGATCGGCGTGCAGGTCGGTTCGGTGGCGTTGACGCATTCCTGAGGCAGGACGCAGCAGTTGTCCTCGCAGCAGATTTCGATGTCGCTGCAGTTCAGCCGTTCGATGCACGCGTCCACCGAATGACAAGCCTGGATTTCGTCCAGGCAGCAGCCACCGTCGTCCGTACCATTAGTCGCTACGCACATTTGGTAGAGGGAGTCGTCGGTCGGATATTTAACATCGTTTGTTAGATTACAGTACTGGTCATTCACGTCGACGTCGTACGCACAGTTAATGCCATCGCTCGACGCCAGTCTGATGTTTGTCACCTGAAGGCATTCGCCTTCTTTGATCACTCCTCGATATTTAAGCGGCGTCCCCTCGTGATCGTAAAGTTTTCCTTCCTTTATGTTGCCGCTGACGTTATGGGAAATTGGCAATACGCCGTGGTGAGACGCCCAGTAGGTACACTCCTCGCCATATTTATTGGTAGTGATGTTGCTGCTATATTCCAGGTCCGTCACACAGTCTGGACTTTCGACTGAAAGATATACAAAGTGTGAAAAAGTATCAGTGAACTGTCCAACATCATCAATCAATCAATCAATCAATTAATTAATTAATTAATCAGTCAATCAATCAACCAACCAACCAACCAACCAACCAACCAACCAACCAACCAACCAACCAACCAACCTATCTATCTATATATCTCTCTATCTATCTATATATCTATATATCTATCCCTCTATCTATCTATCTATTATATATATATATATATATATATATATATATATATATATATATATAAGTCTATCAATCTATCAATACATATATCAATAAATCAATCGATCAATCGATCAATCAACCAACCAAACCAATTCAATCAATCAATCAAATGAATGAATCAATCAATCTATAAATCTATCTATCTATCTATCTATCTATCTATCTATCTATCTATCTATCTATCTATCTATCTATCTATCTATCAATGTATATCGGTGAATGAGTAAATGAGTAGACTAGTGAGTAAATCAGTCAGTGACTAGGTTAATGAGTCAGTAAGTGAGTGAGTGAGGCAATACCAGGCTAGGTAGTAGATTTATTTTCTTGATATTTTTTATGCAAATTAAGATAAGAGGCAGATGTTCTGTCATAAAACGTCATCTTCAGGAATCTTGTACGTGAAATTATTGATATTTTAATATTAATTATGTAGTACAGAAAGATAGAGAGAGGGAGAGAGAGGGAGAAGGAGGAGAGATGGAGGGGGATAGAGAGGGAGAGTGAGAGTGCGAGATAGATAGATAGATAGATAGATAGAGCGTGAGAGGGGGAGAGGGGGGAGGGAGGTAGAGGGAAATAGAGGGGGCATAGAGAGAAAGAGCGAGGGGAAGAGGAATAGAGAGGAAGAGAGGGAGAAGGGGAGAGAGGGGAGAGAGAGAGGGGGAGGGAAAGAGAAGGAGATGGAAGGAGAGAGAGAGAGAGAGGGGGAGGGGAGAGAAGAGGGTGATATAACTAAATATTTAACACTAAAGCGCCAAAGAAAGAAATAACTTATAACGTAGCTAGAAAGTGAGCGGATATGTTATTGTCATAACTAGGATCATATTCGACCAAGGTTGTTTGTGGTCGTGGATCCTTTATAGTACAGACACTAAGATGAATTTAACAAAGCTAAGTAACATAGTTCTCTATATGGTGTTCTAATGGTAATATATATATATATATATATATATATATATATATATATATATATATATATATATATATAATATATATATTATATTTAACAAGATGTACAAGATTGTGCTGTAAATCATGGTTAAGTCAATAACAAATCTTTAATTAGAGAAATTATTTAATTTAACTTCGAATTCAAACCGTTCCTATTTGTTTTTAGGGGGGAGGGGGCAGATAGTGGGCAGATAGATGTTTAACATATTTACAGGCATCGATTACGTCATCTTCTTTTCTAACAAGGGGTTATTCAACTCGTTTCGAGTCAAATAGCTAATGTAAAATAGAATACATAGCTAGTGTAAAATAGAATAAATAGCTAGTTTAAAATAGAGTAAACAGCTAGTGTAAAATAGAGTAAATAGCTAGGTTGTAAAATAGATTAAATAGCTAGTGTAAAATAGAGTAAATAGCTAGTGCAAAATAGAGTAAATAGCTAGTGTAAAATAGAGTAAATAGCTAGTGCAAAATAGAGTAAATAGCTAGTGTAAAATAGAGTAAATAGCTAGTGTAAAATAGAGTAAATAGCTAGTGTAAAATAGAGTAAATAGCTAGTGTAAAATAGAGTAAATAGCTAGTGTAAAATAGAGTAAATAGCTAGTGTAAAATAGAGTAAATAGCTAGTGTAAAATAGAGTAAATAGCTAGTGTAAAATAGAGTAAATAGCTAGTGCAAAATAGAGTAAATAGCTAGTGCAAAATAGAGTAAATAGCTAGTGCAAAATAGAGTAAATAGCGTAAAATAGAGTAATTAGCTAGTGTAAAATAGAGTAAATAGCTAGTGTAAAATAGAGTAAATAGCTAGTGTAAAATAGAGTAAATAGCTAGCGTAAAATAGAGTAATTAGTTTGTGTAAAATAGAGTAAATAGCTTGTGTAAAATAGAGTAAATAGCTAGTGCATTCATGAGAGATAACTATGCTATAATTATGTTTTTATGTCTTAATAATGAATTGCAAAATGAACCTTGTAGCACTATAGTCGATATAATTCTACATTATCTCATCTAATAATTTTCTAATAATATAAATTTGAAGGTTCGTTCGGCCTAACACAGGTTGATGTTTACTCGAGTATAAGTCATTTTATATAAGAGGTCCAATTTACAGTAGAGTATTTCGTCTAATCGACCTGAAAGCTGTTCCTAACATTTTGTTCTAAATAACAGCTGGCCGAATGTTCACTTACGCGAACTCGCACACAACGGCACCTGGCAGTATTCCCATTCGACGGCAGGATCAGTCGTGAAGCACCAAGGCATTACACGGTGGGTCTCATCCTGGTTCGGGTTTCTGCAGTAGGAACCAGCTAAATAGTACGATCCGTTGACAAAGTATTCATGCAGTCGGAAGCTGTGACTGTGGGGACTTTGACTCGACCACATCTGACACTTTCTGCCGGAAATCGTTGTGTCAGCAACGCCCCTATAGTCTGTACCAAACAATCTCGTGTAACAATCTGAACGGAGAAAGGTAGATACGAAACATCGAACAGGTTATACAAACAAACAAACACGGCGTGGTCAGCGAGTAAAGAATCTATAGTAATTAGCCTCTAGTAGAGTAATGTTTAGTCTACCGGAACAGCTGTGAACGGCGCATTCCTCTTTGGGAACATCCGGATCCAAGGTAAAGCACCACGGAACCGAAGCGCCGTCTGGTGCCCTGCAGTAATTGGAAGCGTCAGTGATGCCGTCATCCGGGAAGTCTTCGTCTTTGTACCGGTGTAGGTGAGGCAGCTGTTTGTCCCAATGCTGGCACGGGCGCCCGGAGACCGTGAACGATCTGTGTCCCTTGTACGATGCGGCCGAATGGATGCAATCTGCCGGAATGGAAGCAGTCGTAATGCGGCACCCAATCGTACATCAAGAATGCATTGAGTTAATGTTACCTTTTACACACAAAGTTATGATAATAACAACTACGAAGATGATGTTGTAGTAGATTATATATAGACAGCCGAGGAATAATAATATATTAACTGGACAGTCTTAATTACACATCTAGAGGATATAAGTACATTCCGTGTTCTTGGGTTTGTTGACGTTTTGTGCCAAATATGGCCAGTGTTCAAACATGGGCAGAGAGATTGTATTCGGAACGTATGAAATACATTTGACGACAAATGACTAAACGAACTCCGAACCAAAATAAGTGAACAGATGTATTATGTAGAGTTCAGTGTAGGTAATGAGTTGATATTTACTAATAACCGGAAACCAACAAATTTGCCAATTTCGTGCCTAAATCTCGACCGCGGCGGCACTCGTAGCTTAAATATAAAATCTCAAATAAATTCCATAATCTGATTAGATTCTTCTGTGAGATTATCCAACAGCCGCAAATGTTACGAAGTTTTACTAATTTGAAAAACCATTGAAATTCAATTTGAGAAAAACTAATTCGCTTTCGTGCAAAGCCGGTATATGGTTACAGACGATTACTAACACGTGTATCACTAATGACGTGGCAATCACATGTAACAACGGGTAATAGGAATAGCGCACGAAACACAGGTATAACAGATTCTACAATTAATATAGCTAGGACAGATAACATGCACAAGTCAATTAGCACACATTGCATAGCTAACAAATACTTCAGCAGCGACACACATTACAGACGGACACATATAAGAGTTAATAGAGAGAGAGCACGGATAGCGAAAATAACACGCGCATGCCGTTAAACGTGTACACGGAAGATAGAGCACCAAATCTTATACCTCGACAGTATATAATGGGACAGAACTCCCACTCGACCAGTGGATCTGTTGTGTAACACCAGAGCCATTCCCTGATGCCGTCCGGGTTCCTACAGTAATTATAAGCCTCGTCAATCGATGGATCGGGAAACGATTGGCTGGTGAACGAATGTCCCTCGTGACTTGACCATCTTTTACAGGTACGACTGCTCACCGTGTAAGAGTAGCTACCCCTGTAGTCCTGACCTCTGTAGTCCCACATACAATCTAAACGACAGGTCACAGAGGGCAATCTATAAGTATGGGCAACAATGGCTGAAAATACGACTCTCGGTGAAGACATTTGGTTTTTCTATCGAGTCAATCTATAAGTTGACTATCTAGTGATAATGGAAACGCCCCCCAATTCGAGCAGTAGTCTAAATTCACATAGGAAATACTACAGTCTGACATGTCAATGCATAATTAAATACGAACTAAACTGGAACAGGGTAGAATACTTCACTGATGACGTGATTACGATGTGGTGTGTATAAAAAATTAAATGGCTATTTCGTCTCTTTTATCGGTGTAGTTAATACCTTTATGCTGCATACCCTTATGACCATTGTCTTATGTAAATATAATGAATTTCATCCAATATGGAGAAGTGAAATGCACAATGCATGCTTCGTGATTATTCAACGTTAAAGATTCTTAATAACTGTACCAACTAATAATAATAATAATAATGATAATAATAATAATAATAATAATAATAATAATAATAATAATCTTCATCATCAACATCATCATCATCATCATCATCAACATCATCATCATCATCATCATCATGGGACGCCTCCGTTGTCTAACTGGTAGCGTGTTGGACCACAGATCACTACCACCCGTGTTCGAATCTCGGCGTGGGCATATCTGAAGGTCGTTTCATCTTTGACTTCGCTTCATTACCTTCGGAGGTCGCTCGGCCCATTTGGCCAACCATGCGCACAAACGTGGCCATAAAACATCAATCATCATCAACAAACATCATGATCATCATGATGATGATGATCATCATCATCTACTTATGCATTGTATAATTGTATGTTTGCTGACACTGTAAGGGAATTATGAATATGGTATGCGAAATATAGCTGTGGGGTAAAGATCTTTTAGCAGGTGAGGATAATAATAAAATAGTTGGTTGATAGTTCATGATAAATGTAATATCGAGTTCCCGATCTGAAAAAAATTAGAATGTGTTCTAGGCCAAACGTCAATACTAATGTGAGGCAGTGAAGATGTATATGACATGCTTGGTCAACGTTAGACAGCTATATACGGACCCAGTGAAGAAGAAAGCCAGGTTTGATCTATAGCACCTGGATTCAAACCCCGGCCGGGCTATATCGGATGGGTGTTTCATATTTCACTTCGGCTCATTATCTCAGGAGGTCGCTCGGTCCATTTAGCCTACCTTGTGCAGAAACGTGGCCGTAAAACAGCAACACTTTACATTTTTACAATAGTCCTTTTTTTAGATCAGAACGCGTTCAAGGGCAAACGTCGATGACAGTGAGTGGCAGTGAAGATTTATATGACATGTTTGGTCACCGTTAGACAGCTATATAAGGATCCAGTGCCGAAGAAACACTGGTCGGCCTGGATGCCATAATGTTGGCATCTTTATCAGTAGGATACTGAAATACGTTCAGCGAACACTTATCGGTTGTTGACGATATGAAGTCTGAGTTAACTATGCGATCGCTGTCAAAACCTGTTTTATATTATAATATGGCAGTACAGACTAAAACCAGTAGCATGTTACATCATCCTCCGTTTGCATACGAATCTGTGTATTTTCGTACACCACAATATGTTAGTTCAAAGCCAGACTAGTATGAATACGGTAAAACTAGTAAAAAACAAGATACCTTTGCCAAAGCAGAATGGAATTTCGCACGATTCGTCGCCGGTACCTTCGATGGTATAGCACCAAGGTCCAGTAGAACGCTGATCCGGATTCCGACAATAGTTTGATGCCTCATGAATAGAAATATCCGGAAAGTATTTGTCCTCGACATAGGAATGATGTGACGGATAAGAACGATCCCATCGCTGACATGTTCTCCCGCTAATCGTCGTCGAGCGCCTACCAGTATATTCCCTGCCTGTTATGGTCAATCTGCAATCTTTAGTAATAATGGTATTAGCATCTCATACTCAGACCTGATTCAATCCAGCACCCACCTCAACTCCCAAAAGAGCATACAACGCATGCTGCCGTTAAAGGTGCAAAGTGTTACTCGAACATCAAGTCCTGCCAGGATCTGATTATTATGAATGAGTGAACCAGTCGCCACATGATTGCATTGCAGCTTCCGGAGATTCGAACTCGCGACGCTTCGGCTATGAGTCCGACTATACACTCAAACTAACTGCGCCATCACGGCTCTAGACAGTGACCTGTTGACTTAATAGACTTAAAGATGCCAAACATAAATATTTATCATGTTGCAATAGGTAACCTATATACACGTTTATTTTTACTCGACGTTTTCCAGTTTCTGATCACCTCCCGGCAATCAAGGGATATCCCGACGAAGTAACAGTTCCTGGATTGACATAATTATCATGGAATTGGGGATATGGCAGATCGCAGATTCGATTCAAATTGAATGACTAACAAAAGAGAGCACCATTTGAAATCCACCAGACATCGAAATGTCGTCAAGGGATTAAGATCTTTAATGGGATATTTCGTCGATTATTTTAAATATGTGGACTGCTCTTTTTGTTTTTTCTTATTGCGCTGTTAATGGACATTGATGCATTCAATTCAGACTCGGATATATATCGCCGAAGGGGCGACTTCTTAGGGAACTACGACAACTACGAGTCGATTTCGAACACGAAAGCCTGTACGATTGTAGCGCAGTGCTCTAACAGCTGGGCTATCCAGACAGCCGTATTTCGCATAACGGTGGGTTTTATGCTCGCATTGGTAGAATTATAGCATAAATCGGTTATCGACGATAGCCTCTTCTACCCGTATATAAATACTACCGGCGAATGGGCCAGCGATAGGAGAAAACCGACAGCTTCGGATACGCGCAGTTCGGAAGTACTGCATCAAAAGGATACTTACCAGAACATCGAGGTATGCCACAGGACACCTTCTGCTCGTCGTCAGAAGAATGGCACCACGGTCCCGTCCCTTTCAGCGGCGAATCTATCGGTGGATTGCGGCAATAATTTTTAGCTCGACTTACTAGCACTTCATTAAAATATGAATTAGAGTACGATACACTCGAAACGTCCAACCAATGTTTACACCTCGTGAAGTTCAGTGCGGTATTGATGTAGCCACCGTAGCCCGTGCCAGTGTCATCAATGGTACAGTCTGAGTGGGGAAAAGCCAATCACTGAATCAGATACCGTTTTGGGGAATAGAGTTTTGTTCGCTACTAAAGAAGTCATCCGCATTTCTCCCGACTCTTGACCCCGCATTTATTAATATTAATCAAGCATAGCAGTTTTTCAAACCCTTAAACACGCACACACCCACGCACGCACGCATGCGCTCACACACGCATCCATGCATGCATGCACGCACACACCCACAAACGTACGAACAGTTTAACTCATTAAATAGCCACTGTGACTCGCTTCACCTTCACAAATTGGGATTGCGCAAGACTCCCATTCGACGAGAGGATCGTCGGTATAACACCAAGGTCCAGTTCCTACTTTCCGGTCGGGATTTCGGCAGTAGTTGGCCGCTTCGGCTAGGGTTTTATCCGGGAACCGGAGTGGGTTTGTCATATTGTGACGATGTGGTATCTGTGCGTCCCATCTCTGACAAGGTCGCCCGGACAACGTGCTAGATATTGTTCCTCTGTAGTCATAACCGATATAGGTCATGCGACATTCTGATGGAAACAGAAAAATGCTGCAGGTGATTACTGATTATCGACCAACTCGGTCCTCCTGGTTTCGGACTTATTATAAGAGCATACACGTTGTTACGGCTGCTCACAGAACCACGTCAATTTGCCTGTCACACACACACACACACACACACACAC